>JABFPB010003420.1:0-17158 GCA_022817645.1 Ceratoteleas bidentatus
GTTGTGGCTCAATTGCAGGGTCCGTAGTGCTAATTGCTTTTCAATTTTTATCAGTTTGGCTCAATTGCACATGTCCCATTAGTAAAACGATTTCTTTCCTAAATTAATAACCTGTAGCACGATTTCATAAAGGGTGAATTTTACACCATTTTAAGTAAAATCTAGAGCCTTCCTCATTGTTTTGCGTATGAAACGCTTTTGAACTTATTTCATCAATTTCAATTCACAAAATAACCTTAACGATATGTAATACAATAAACTTCATTTACATTACTTTTTACAGCCATTCCGGCTTTTAGAAAAGTATTACACTTCAAAAACAGGTTTCTTTTTGAAGACGTTTTTGAAGAAAATGACAAACGTCTGAAACATATAAGTTCTCTTGATAAAAAAGACACTAAAAGTGTCTAAACGTTTATTTCGAAGACACTTTTTCCCGTGTAATTCTCTGCAAAACTGTTACTGCAGAAGAACCTTGTCAGCAACAATACTATCAACAAATCTTTCATCTGGAAATCGCATCGAGAGAAAACGTTTTTTATCGATCAGATAGAGCTCTAAATTGCACAGCAATATAGCAACCTACAATTTCGCTAGATGTTCGCGCACAATTCCTACACCGTTTATCGGTACTTATTGGCACTAAGTGCAACGGATTATTTAATTGGGCGCAATAACATGACACTCACGAGTTGAGTCGTGTCACGCTCTTTTACTCCGATGTAGGGTGTTATAACTCCAAGGGTATCGACACTTATCACTGAGCTTGAACGCAAGTAGAAACTCAGTTCCGTTCGATCATGGCAGACGTCGCAGTATACCTTCTCGTCAATGCTGAATTGCCTCGTAAAAGACGAATTCCACTCCTCCGAAATCTGAACGGAAACACTTCGATCCGACACAAGCACGTCGTAACAACGTGACTTAGGCACATCTTTGCTTACATTTTATCTTTCGAATCTGAGTTTCATTTATTCGACAGCAGATAAATGTTGAAAACATAAAGGAAGAATTCGCAATATGATCAGGATTTTCAAATTATTGAGAAACTTGAATAACGAATTTTATTGGGTGAGAAATAACGAAATGAGAATGAAGTTCGTCAGAATCAAGAGAAAACTGTGCAAATGATGTACACGGATGAGTCACGTAGCAAAAGAGAGTTCCGGTTCCAGCGTTGCAGAAAATGAGGAAGTTGAGTGTCTGGCAAATGATAAAGCGAACGGCAAAAATGGCTAAATCTACCGGTAGGTCGAGTTTTGTTTTTTATTCGTTAGTTAAATGATGAAGGAGGGATGCAATAGAGAAATTGTAACATAGTGTAAACTAGGGAAATACTTTTTCGACAAGAGGCCACCCCTCTCTAAAATTTAATTTAAACTTTAGGGAAAAAAGTGTGAACCTGAAACTTTTCTGTAACTTATGGAAATCTGGTTCCAGTTCCAGTTAGGTTAATTAGAGAATTGACTTAAATTTGGTGAACTAGTTTACCGTATGCTACATATACATTTTCTATATGCTGGAAAAAAGCACAGTCTTAACTGTAATTCTTATAATCCTGACTATTTATAACAGTCTATTTCTCACGGCGTAACTAATTCTGTTTTACGGTACAGCTTGTTTACTGACTAAATCACCAGTGTTTCCCTCAAGAATTAAGCAACAAATTGAAATGCATACACGCGTGCTATAATGCATGAATTGTTTCAATTTGAAATATTTTGCACGGCTAATTATAAGCACACTGCATGGTTCAGACTATTGTATATTTCATCTGCACTGCGTCGTCTGGGACTTCTGTATGTGCAAGATGTAAATGCGAAAACGCAGCAATGTAAGATTCCACGTGATATGCATCGGAAAACAGCGCCACCTGACGACGAATAGACACGAGATGATTTGACAAATGAAAAACAGTCCCTAATTGAATTTATTGGTAAATAATATGCGACGAGATTAAATTTGCATAACATATTTTCTGAAAAACAACACAACGCGTTGAGGAATTCGAATATTATTACGCTAATATAATTGGCAGTCTCGTTCCATTACATCGCGTTGAATTACATATTGAATTTATCTGCGAATATGCCTCGAAGTATATTGTGGTATGTAATTTTCTGCGGTGGATATAACTTGTTTGTACGTTTACATATGTACTTATTACGAAATACAGTTTCTCTGTTCCTAATTAATTATGATATATTTATTCAGTCAAACATTTAGACCAAGTATTTAGCCTCCGCGTCACCTCTTTTCGTAAAAGGTCTCTTTCGTAATAGTGATAATTCTGAATAAATTATTTTGACGTTCTTAATTATCAGTTAATTGCTGCCAATAATTGCATACTTGTACATAATTCATCTTGTACATTCAAACTAATATCACTGATTCAACTATCGACAAAAACGTTCCTGCAACTATTTGTACCGCAATATCCAGCTCTTCAAGTAATATTTCCCCGACAATTGAAATGCATCTTACCACGTCGTACAGAAAAATAAATTCCCTTTTTGTCACTCCAGAGCAGTCTCACGTCGCGGCTCCAGTGCCACTTGACGCCCTTCGACTTGCGCCAAATGCTTCACTCCTAGAATTCAACGTTCGTGTACATTTCTGCACGTTATGCGCATCGGGTAACGAATCGATGAATGTTTCATGGTCCCCTTGAAAAACGATGCCCCAGAAATATTCGCCTTAAAAACCCAATCGCTCCATTCGGTCAGATCGAAGGTTGAATGGGACCAGTAGTGTAGGATTATATATGGTCAGACCGGAAGTAGAATGGAGAAAGTGAGGTAAGTTCGTATTTGGTCAGACCAGAATATGGTCAGACCGGGTGCAGATCTCTATATGATCAGAACGGAAGTGGAGTAGGTCTACATATGGTCGGACTGAAAGTAGAATGGGGCAAGTAGAACAGGTCTATGTATAGTAAGTTCGGACATAAAATAGAGCAAGTCTATTTCACTTCCGATCAATATATTGGGACTAGATTTGGTCAAGTGGAGTAGGTGCATATATGGCCACACCGGAAATACAAAGGGACAAGTAGAGCATAACTATCCTAGCAATCCGATCTCTCTGTATATGGGCGAATCGGAAGTAGAATTAGTCAAGTGGAGCTAGATTCACTGAAATTAAAAATAACTCGTTCTACTTAAAAACCCAATCGCTCCATTCGCGCCAAAGAAACAATCGCGAACAAATGGACGGTCGAAAGCAGGCGAGCTCATTTGTATATTAATTTTGCAACGCGAAAGCCGCAAGTGCGTCGTCCCGGTCCCACCATTTACAATTTAAAAGCGCGCGTTAATTTAATACTCGCCGCGGGGCCAGGTCGCGTCGTAAATCCGGCGCCGAGAACCGGCGGCAGGGGAAAGAGGAGGGGTGCTAAATAATTCAGCCGCGGGCGCCGAAATTATTAGACGCGGCCGGGGATGTTTTTCGGCGCGAATATATGCCGCTTAATATGCGCGCGAAACGCTAAACAGATTCTTTAACGGGCGCGTTTCGCATTGAATTTACATGTGAAGACGTAACGGCGCGGCTCCTTCCGCCGTCGCAAATTTAAAAACGCAATCTCAAACCGGTTATCTACGTTGGCTCTAACTGTTTCGCCGGGGCTTATCTCGAACATTCCGACATTATGCTTCGGGGAACTTCGCCGCCGAGGTCTTTTTCCTTTCCGTTTGCCCGTGTTTTACGGGCTCTCGCTATTGGACAATTTATTTGTCAATTTAGCGCGAGATACATTTTTACGGCCGACTGTTTAAAAAGTTTATCAGTAGCGCAAATGCCGCCGCGCTTCGGCGGCGAAATGTTGGTTAATTGCCCATGGTTCAGCCGACAGATGTATCGCCGGAATCGGTGCTTTGTCATCACGCAAACGACGGGAAATGTTTTTATTCGCTCACCGCGGAACAGAATGAGACAAGTTTTTACGCGGAAGAACGGTAATTAAGGACACACGCAATGGCCAGTTGCGATTACGCGCGCATTTGCAATATTTTGCAATGAAAGCGAGTTTTTATAAAACCGGCTTTTTTCGACTTGCGAGCGGTTTTGTGTTGCGATTACCGAAGAGATATACGCCGGCGTACAGACGGCGGCAAAAAAGACGGAATTACAACTAAACGGTATCACCGAACGGCGCGGGTTTGCAAGCGACACGGCAATGGTTGTAGAAATATCTTGAGTTAATCCGATCACTCGGCGAATGAAATGTTTTATTAAAATAACCCAATTTTTTCGGGACAAGGTACAAACTCGAGACACAAATTAGTTACCCCGACGCTAAACACGTGCTTTAAAAGGTCAATTTCACCTCAAATGACCTACGTAATCCCACTTTGTCGCGACGTCCTATTGCGTTATATTTTTTGCGCTCAACGCAGCGGCGCGTTTTTTACGCGAAAAACATTACCTTCCAAATATATTCGCGCGACCGCAAAGCGACTCCTTTTCCTTGTCAAAATCTTTTCAAATAAAACGAAACAATCCAATTTCACGGACGAAACGTTTGTTCGCGTTAAAAAGGACGAACGCGCGTTTCCCCGGAAATTTTGGTAATGAACGAGAGTGACGCGTTATTAAGGCGTGATTTCACGTTGAAACTTCGATACGGCAAATCTTGTATTTTTCGCGTAAAATCAATTTTTACTTTGCGCTCCCCAAGTTTCCGGCAACTCCGGACAAGTGCTAATATTGGTTAGCGCGAACCGGCAAACACTAATGTCATAAATATTTTTACGGCGAACGCCGAAATGTATATGTTTTGATACCTGCACTTTTGCCATGTGACGTTATCTTGCGCAGAAAAGTTCGACGCGATCGATTCTCGTGATTTAATTGGCGTCGTTAAAAATAAACTTTTCAAAACTTTTCAAACGACGCGATAAGTAATAACGCTCTAGATTGGCTTGTCGAAACTTTTTTTCTTATTTTTCGATAATCGGTTTTTATGTCAAGTGATAATTTAGCAAATATATATCTTAACCTGAAAGATCGATGATTCTCGCATTAATAATTATCGGTTTAATGTTTGCTCGGAGGGGTGTACAGTGAAATGATTTTCAACGCTGAACCGGAACGGCGCAGTTTTGGATTTTTAGGTGCGCAGACGAACCGTAACAATTGCCGTATGTATGCTAAACTATGCGAATAATCTAGTAAAATTTAATGGCGTGTCTGTTACATCTCTCTAATAACTGATGGAGCCGTGTGGTGTTGTCGAGGAAAACTATTTAGATCGCCGTCTCAAAGCATCGCAGGAAAACCATTTCAACTTTGTTGAGGTGGATTAATGTTTCGTATATTTTACTTCTGTGCCCGACGCCAGAGATGAGTAAAGAACTCGCGCAGTTCCGCATTTAGTCACGAAATATAAGTTTCAAAACACGATTACAGTTTCATTGTATTAATTTAGATGAAAAAGTATCAAAGAAAAGCAATACTTGATCGGTTTTTAAGATACGACATTTTTCAGGAGTTCCTGTCGTGATTGAGTCCGCCATTGGTAATAGTAATAATAATAATAGCTCCAGCGTCGTTAAGATTATATATAGGTTTGAATGATTTTGCAGTCTATAAAGTTTCCACAGCGATGAAATAATTACGGTATATGGGTTCACACAATATCATTCGATGCTAATTAATTTCCAATTATTCTCCATTAGATACCTGGAAGCAATAATAATTTCGAACTATCTTTACTCGAAACAACAAAACTACTCCCACCAATGTTATCTCCTGTAAAGTTATCTCTTGAATCACACTAATAAATGTGTAATAAATATACTAATACACTGTAAACATTTAAGGTGCCTTAAAGGAGCAACGTTGAATCAACGTCGATTCAACGTTCCGGAAATTTGAATCAACGGTGGTTCAAAGTTGCTGGATCAGTGATTCAACGTTGAGTCAACTTACGAATATCCGGGTTGGGGAGGGTTGAGTCACCGTTTCCAGCGAACGTTGAATCAACGTCGAGACAACGTTGATCAAGGTTGAGTTAACGTTAATCTAGGGTTGAAGGTTGATTCAATAATTTATGGAATTGTAACAAGTGTTGAAATGAATTTACTTAGGTGCATTAATGAAGGCATTATACATAAAAAGATTTATCATGGCCCTAAAAATTATCCCTTTATGTTAACTGTAACATAATGCGGATTTCATTGCTTCCGTCCCTCCTTAAACGACCTTGTTATCAGTTAAAAAATAATCGAATAAAAAACTGAAATAAAAAAATTTTTAATTAAAGGAATTCGTGGCGGCAAGTTTAATTAACTTTTCAAACAACTGTGTTGCCAAAGTTGTTTAATTAAAATAATGTATTATTTTAGTTTTTTGTTTGAAGAATTTTTTGAAACAGATTGACAATTTTTTTAATAAAAAATTATTAAGTTTGTTATTCGACCAGATTGTTTTAAACTGGTATGACGGATTTTTAATAAAGAACCAAGTGATGATATCTATAATGGCGAGTTCTTTTAAATATTTCAGATTTGCTGAATTAAGCCTCCATTAGTGCGAAATTATTTATATTTCCACTTTTTCAGAATCCCATGAAAAATTGTGTTGGAGCTTCTTTACATAAACATAAACTTTTTTGGCCTTCAAATACTTCGAATATTCGGAGTATTCACTCTTAAAACAATCTTTTCATCATGAAAGGAATGGTTTCATAATGAAAGGATGTTCCGCTCAATTTATCAATAAAACTAAATCCTTTCATAATAAAAGGAAAAGTTTTAATACAATACTATCTATTCAGATTAAAATAGTAATCCTTTCAACGTAAAATTAAGTTGTATTAAGATAAACGGATTTTCATAAAATTACAGTCTTTTCAACATAACATGAATATTTTTATGAATGTTTGAAGGTTTGAAATTAACTTCGAAGTTTTCGAAGTTTCGACGTTTTCGAAGTTTTTGAAGATCTAGCCCTAGATTCGATGCCTAATGGTTTAGTTACTAGAAAAAAAATTTCGAAATTTTCAAAGTTTCTAGCCCTGGTATCAATGAGTCACT
The DNA here is from genome assembly GCA_022817645.1 of Ceratoteleas bidentatus. Taxonomy (NCBI): domain Eukaryota; kingdom Metazoa; phylum Arthropoda; class Insecta; order Hymenoptera; family Scelionidae; genus Ceratoteleas; species Ceratoteleas bidentatus. Next base: position 7,038 of record JABFPB010003420.1, read on the forward strand.
ATGAGACACCAATGAGGCAGTAAACATCTCTTCTTCCAATGACTATCCAGTGACTTACTTGAGAGTAAGAATCATCCTGATATGGTGTTCTGCGGTGGCAGTCATCGTAGCAGCGGCCGTCGTAGGCACTCGGCGGACGGGGATAAGCTTCCTGAGTGCCGGCCGCGGCCGCGGCCGCAGCAGCCGCTGCGGCGCAGCAGTCCGGTATCTGCGCCGCGTAAGTCTCGTACGGGCACTTCTCGGTGGCGGTGCCCGATACCGGCGCTTGTTGCTGCTGTTGATGCACCCGTTCTTGGGGCCCGGTGCTGTAGCCGCCCCCGGCGTGGTGCATACTCATTGTCCTCCGTGGTGCTCCTCGGCCGCAATCACCACGGAACCGTCATCGTCACGCTACGCTCGGTCAACGAGGCGCAATCATTGCGACACGCCTTGCTTTTATTCATCTGAAACAATTGTAAAAAGAACCTCCTTTATTTCAACTCTTTTATACAACATTTTTTCATATATCGTAGAAGCTCGCAGAAATATATCAAGATGAAAGTTTCAAGATGGGGATTATGGAAGAAGAATTCAGAGTATTAGCCTAAACTATAAGACAATGATATTATGTATGAGATGTGATTCAAAAAATGACATCGTTAATGATTTCTTTTTATTTTCATTTTTATATCAGGAAACAGATAACGGGTACTATTAAATCGTGTCGAAATGCTTCGAGCAATAAAAGGTCGTGAAACTGATATATCAGCGGGTAAGAGCGTTTAGTGCGATGCTCCGAGTTAAACCGTGGTAATCGCCTTATACGAGCGTCTTCGCCGAAAAAATCGAGTGTAGGTTAATGAGTCGACAATTTTTCGGTGATGACAAGCCCATTTTTTGTGATAATCCGAGAATGCGTTCACCGCGCTGAATGTAATTGATTTTCGTAAAAATGAAGTTAAATGGCAAATCTGATTACGCGTAATCAGATTAAAGCGGAACTTTAAATTTGGATTTCGGTTTAATGCTATTAAAACGATGAAGTACATCCATTGTACTTACATAAATCACATTATTACCCCCCTTGATGGCACTGCGTTTCGCAAATAATGCGCCATTAACATCCTGCGCCGGAATTAGGTTTGTACGCCCGCCTAATATAAATAGCAAATTAAAGTATCCAGGTTTGTAATGGTATTTGCATTTTTGGAGGATTCGAATTTTGATTGTACCAATGTATACTGGACCAATGTATACTGGAGGAAACGTTATGTTAGATCAAAAGCAAATATCTCGTTAAAACAACTGTGCGAAAGATACGATTGGTACTTTGCGATGTTATCCCAAGACTACTTTCACTTGTGATCCAACTCATTGTTTTGACTAGTGCTATCTATATTTGTATATCTGGAAAATATCTTATACACTTGCATGATGTTAAAATTCCTCACCTACTGCTTCAATATCAAACGAAATTAAAATGCAACATTATAACGTTGTAGACTACTTCAAAATTTCAATGTACATTTTTTCGAGTGAATTTCTATTTCAAGTTCACCCCAATTTTTATCCCTTATATTGGGTCGAAAGTCCAAGTCGATCCTAAATTTTCTCCCTGGCCAATTGTCAATAAAACGTTGAAATTGTTCAGATTACAACCGGGATCCCAGCAGATCCCAATGATACCGAAATTTACAAAATGACCGGCGGGGCATCGAGGGTAATTTTCATTTCGGGATTACCAATCGGTTCGGGGTCAATCGCAATTCATGCCGGCGAGTAATGCATGTCGCCGGTAATCGCGACTAATGTAGTTGGTGTAATACCATGTCCGGCATTATATTTCTGGGGCTCGTTAACGGAGCCTCGGCGTAACCAGCGCCTGTTATAAGTGCGATATTTGAACTCCATGACCAAACCGTCCTTTATTAACGTCACTCTTATAATCATTGTCCCCGCGCGAATCGTCCGTCGAACCGGTCCCCGAGTCAGGAAACTCGCCAACGCGATGAAATTGCGACGTATGCAAGCGCTCAGATCCGAGGCCGCTTTTCCGGCTTATTTAAGATCCAAGCATGATCATTATGACACTCGCTTGAGATAATCACTCTCATTACGGCAATTGTTCGACGCTCCCCGAAATACTTTAATTGCGAGCAATTTTTTGGACAGTCGGTTAAGACAATTTTTGGCATTTCGAAGGCTGCCTTTGTTTTCGTCGTAATCTTCCAGCCATTGTCATCGTCAACCGCGACATTTCGTTTTTATCGTTCTCCCGACTTTCTGTCAACTTTCATTGTTTTAACCCCGCCTTTATGCTCCTTCCATATTTTATGTTCACACTCGTTTTCGTTCGTTTTTGTTGCTGGCTCAGCCCCAACATATGATAATCTTTCTTTAGATGAAGATAATCTGCTTATCAACATCTGCTTGCGTTCTTTGTTGGCCTGTAAACTTTCGCCTTAATTATTGTTTAGTTACAAGTGATTAGTACAATTAAAAAACGTTGCTATCTACCTTTGGACTTTCACACATTCACATGCTAGATCATCCGTCTTATGTTCCTCTCTGATGGAGAAATATCGTTCAATTTGAGATACATAACACTTAGGTCGATACACCCACGGATCTTGTTCTGTTTCAGTAATTTCCCTCTCGTCGGAAAATTTAATAAAATTTCGCTACGTCTCACGCGACGGCATAATCAAAATCCATTTGTTTAATAAAGATTGATCATGCATAAGTCAACGGGTGCGCGCACAAGTACAGGTAGGTAATTCATAAAATTCCGCATGTCGTGCAGCGCGGACTGCACTCTATCCGTAAGATTTAATAATGCCTTGGCATTAATTCTTCATACCCTTGGCCCGAATGTATAACTAACTTCCATCCCGGAACTTGGACGAAAATGTGTTTACGAGATCTCGTCTTGCTTATCCTCGACAAGCGTCGTATCTAAATATTCATACAATTCGCTGCGCAACAGTACTGCGACATGCGTGAACCTCTCTGCATCCTGATTGGTTGACACCGGTTTTGCAATTTTAATCACGTCAAACGATTCGCATCATTTGTTCAAGACAAACGCGACCGTTTCGCTCGCGATGAAAGATGCGACGGATCAGTCGGCACGTAAAAGTTTTGTCGCTTAGTGTACGTGCGAATAAATCAAAGTTTGATGTGTAAACACGGTTCGCACTCCTAGAAATAACAGATCAACATCGAGATTTGCACTTTCGTGAAGTAACGTCACGAGACGAATAACGATTATTCTCGTGAGCTGATTACTTGTCAGAGGACGTTCGCAATATTTCTTTCGCAAGATGTTTTAACTTTGAGACTCTTTTATTAGGGAGACGATGAAAGTTTAAAATTTGTTATGTTTTCAGATGGTAAAAGTTATCGGCGTATGTCTTTTTATAGATCTACTACTCATTATAGAATCGTATTCACAAAGGACTTAACACCTTAACCAACATGTATCCATATGGTATTTCCATATGCGGTATGAATTTTACACCGAAAGGACGTAAATTAAGTATAACAATTTGATTTCATTTCATTCGATATATCAATAAAGTTAGATATATCGAAATTACTCCGAAAGTGTAATTTTTCACACCCAAATCATGCATACCTTACACCGAATCTTTCAACTCTGAAATTGTTAAGCAATTTATACGTCCCTTAAATTGAATATTTCGCAAATTATAGGGAAACATTTTCACTAAACCCTACTCAAGCTCACTTGTCGCCTTCTCTCAAAACAAACGTATTCAACCCGAAAAACACTTGTTTCCAACACAACCCACACAAACCGAGCACAAAGTAAACCCAAATGAAGTGAACTCGTTAAACTTTGATCATAAATGAAACTTTGATCATACTCAATGAACTTAAAGCGACTATAAATACAGTTGTTTCTTAAAAAAGACAACACCGGATACCGATAAGAAGATTTTGTTGCGCCGCTTATTGGATCGCATGTTGCAATTAAAGCGCAACGAAGATAGGCGGTAAAAATGGAAGGTCAGTGTTCTGCGTTGACCCCACGCGCGCTCCGAGCTAATCAGCCGCGACAGCATCGACGTCGCCCGACTTGACGTTTATTTCTAAGCTGTTGAATATTCTCAATATGTCGCGCTTAAATATTGACACAAGGAACGGATTCGCGTACACCATTCACAGTTTAACGACTTGGTTCGGTCGAAATAGAAACGCGGCTTGATTTCATTATCGAACGACAACTAAATTAATTTTTAAATAGCTCAGAATAAGTTTGCATTGTCGATCCGTCGCTGTTTCATTTATACGATTAACAACAAATGATTACACGTGAAGTGTTGTTTTTGGGTCCATTTACAACTGTGCCGTTCCAACGCGTTTATTACTATACGCGTTTCGACGCAATTATTGTCTTGCGATTGTTGTGTCGGCCATATTGCGCGCGAGTTGATGTTGTGTTTCGCTAATCGTTTGTGCTGCAGGTTGAAGCGACGTAATTAACTGCTGATGTCTCGTTATTGAATGCCGAGTGTGTGACAATGCACTGTACTGTGCTCGGAGTTAACTTAGATGTAATTATGTGAACTGATTTGCGTTGATGTTGAAATAAAATTTTCAATATAGTTTAAGCGACTTGTTAATTTCGCAACACTGCCCTAGTAGAAAATGTAATGTAGCATGCCACACCAGACGTGTGGCCTTATCAGGAATTGATGTGACAAACATGATCAAAGCATTCCCGATCAAAACCATACGAGCTCCTTATGAGGTATTCCAATGAGGCATTGAGTCGAATGTAACAGCTGGAATCAGTGTGGCCCTGATATGGCATGCACCTTCAGTGGCATACCACATCAGGACCTCATCAGTAAAACTGATCAGATTCTATCCAGGTAATTTTGATGATATGGCAACCTGATCATGGCCTTATCAGGTTTTGATTAGAGTGCCACATCATTTGGTGAGGCTAACAAGATCAGGGCCTCCTCAGGTTATGATAAGGCAAGCATCATATCCTGGTAGTATGATATTCATATCACATTCACTGATACATGTAATGTTCCAATAGCTCGGGGACAAGTCAGACAGACTACAAACTGAGCATCGACGGTTCAATTCTCGTCTTAGTCATTATATTTTTTTCGGCACAATATGAGTCTGATGAGGATTCCTCATCATGCCCACATCAATTCCAAGCGTTACATCGGTAGTCAGTGCCTGAAATGGATGCCTGATGAGTTGTGCTGTACAGGTAATGTGGCACTTGATCAGGCCCTGATCTTAGCATAATAACAATTTTTACTAGGGTGGTGGAAAGGCATTTTATACTTTGACTGAAGATGAAATTGTAAGCTGAATTTGTTTCTGCGTGTGAAAAAAATGAAGGTTGTTCTAGTTTTTATGTTGTATGCGTATTTTAACACGCGCGAAAAACAAATATTGACTATATTAGCACTGGTTAAAGGTAGTTTAAATGTTGAAAGAGTATGAAGTAATGTTTTGGAGTATGAAATAATATTTTTAGTTGCTCTTTTGTCTAACGCAACTATGGGTCAAAACTCTCACGGATAACTTGACCACCTTTAATAACCTTTCCATAAAAAGTATATGAATGAAGCTTCACGTTTTTTTAGATTTTTGAATTTATATTTAAATTTCCAGCATGAGAATGTCATGTTATTTATGACGATGGCGACGTATGTTCAAAATAGAAAAGCAATACTAAAAATGTTTCTAATTCAAGAACTAACGTCACAACTGAGGTACAAAAATTACAACAGCGTTTAACTCGAAAAATACGAATTTCTGAACGAAGTAGGTAACTGTATTCCTATCTCTAAATTACAACCAAGTATTACTTGTATGCTGTCAGTCAAATTGTTTGTATTCATGAATAGAACATGGTTCGCAATATTCATTCTCTCGGAGATAACAATTTACATTATACTATTTACGTATTATATTCAATGAAATTAGTTTAACATTCATGGATGTGCGCTTAAATCAAGCATGTAAACAACTCATCGTCTCTTCGATTTCGAACTCTTTCGTATATCGAATTATCAAAATTAGCTCACAAAGCGTTTAACTGAGCCAACAAAGACACATTAATTTGCACGAAATTGTTTACGATGTTAATGGTTTGTTAATTTAATTAGATTAATATTGTCATTTCGGGTCCTGTTCTCGGCTGTTATTCTTGGGAGCGTCTTAGAAATTATTTACATCGTAATTTTACACGGCCATTTTTACACTTTATGCTCATAGAAATGAGTTTATACTGACATAAAATACTGTTTTTATTCATTGCTGTTCGTACTATGATATTTCTAATTAGTCTTCGTACAATATTTTCATACATTCAATCATATTCATCAAATTAAACTTGTCACATTTATGAAACATGAATGTGTCAAGAACATTTGCAAAAAATCATTTTGGTTGAAAATTATATAATACGATGTAAAGGAACTTTGAATTTACGAGAGAAAGGCCATGTTCAGACATATTTTATTTTTCAATTTTCAATTTTAAATTTAATACAAAAGAGCTGTGGCTACACATTGCGTTTCTGAACTGCATTTTCCAAAAATCAACATTAAGCAATCTGTCAGAAATATACTCTCCAAATATTTATATCGACAAGAGTATTCTGAAAATATGCAAATCTTTCCACGCAAACATTATTCAATTGCAAATATACACAGCAAACAAATATATAATCTTACTTGTTGAGTTCGATCATTTCTCTTCCGTTATCGATTTCTTTACATTTCGTTCTCAAAATTTCGTGAAAAATTAACTAGATTACGTTGCGCGAAACGTGACTACACATTTTTAGACTTTTTCGTACAGGGTTATTCATCGGATCCAACCTCAAATTAAAATATTCCTCAGATTTCCATATCTGAAACATTATTTAAGCAAAAATTTTCATTCGCACGCCGAAATCGCTAAGCCTGGGGCCGAAAAAACCGGGAGCGTAAATGAAAAAAAACGATGGCATACCGCGCAACAAATCGCGCCGTTTCGGAGCTCAGTGTGTCTAAGCGAAGGCTGCCGCAAGGAGTTTGCATGCCCGTCTCCGATGGAAATCGTTTTAGGGGCCCCGCAAGTACACAAGCGAACTCCGCAGCAAAACTTGGTCGCCTCGTAAACATTAATTTGCGCGAAATAAAACGAAAATGCACGCGGCGATGACATCGGCGTCGGCAGCGCGACTCCTAAAATATGTACGCCAAGTTCTGTCGATTCTCCTGAGGCGTCTCTTTTAGAAATTTGGCCCGAGTCGCGACCGGCTTTGTTTGCGCAAACTTGCCATGTTCCCCCGAGGCGGATACTTCATTATCACTTTTGCCCGCGTCAAAGTTGATAGCAAAACGTTTCTTCGTGTTTGCTACTTTAAACGCGATTGGCGCGGGAGGGCGCCACCGGTATTTCTGACTCGCGGCATTTGTCGATTCATTGTCGAGCGCGTCATAATAAACGTATCGCGAATACAAACCGAACAAACTCAACTCTAAACAAGGAATCCATACACAGTTGAGACACACTCGGATCTTGCATTTGACTTGCATTTTGTGTGTGATTAACGCGAAATATCTTCGATAAACAACGATAAAATAATTCAGATTTTTGCGAGCTTAATTAGAATTGTTACTGCCGTACAAATGGTATGCTTCGTAAAGGGTTTTGCTTTTTTAGCGAGAATGCAAATTTGTTCGTAAACAGTTAGGAAATTTGTTTAATTTAAAAAGTTAGCGCAAATAACGTTGACACTTTAAGCCGATTTAATGTTTCGAAAAATACGGGTTACATTCATTTCAGAAAGTTCTTTTTAGTTAAACTTTTACGCAGTTTTACATGCTGAAATGATATTAATAACTCCGTATTTAGCCAAGTCAAAAGTCACGCCAAATCCTGTTTCTTCATTATTCAAATACAACCCAAAACAGCAATGAAAATCGAATTCAAATTCAGTTTCTGTTCATTCAAATTCAAATACGGTTTGCGATTTACATTTCTACCTAAGCCAGTATATAATGTTCTAAATTAAATCCATCCCGCGGTCAATTAACTGACGCCTTGATTATGATTTCACTGTTCAAGCCTATTTTGTCAGTTAAACCAGATTAATATTTACTTCGTTCTTGAATTTTCCAGTACATTTCAGGCTAAGCAATATTCGACATTTCAATATTATTTTGTTGTAAACTTAAAGCGAAAGACATGTGTTAAAAATGCAAAAATACGAATATTTTAATTCCATATCTTTCACTGATGGAGGTAAATATTTACACCAGTTTTCGCGAGTGACGGAAAATATTATTGCAAAAAGGTGATCGAATGGCCGTAATCCTGTCGATATAATGTTTATCAATCGCGTCGTAAAAATTGCGGAAATCCGTTATTTATATGCTGCCCTGCTGTGAATTCCACCCCCATGTCTAAACTCGACTTGTTTTCAGTGACAACCTTCGCACTTTACCATACTTCACGCAAGAGAAAATCGAAGAAAAGTAGAAGTACTTGGCAACGAATTCGAAACGGTATACGTCGAACCCAATTAATCTTCAACAACTCAATTTGTTATCAGCAGCAGAAAGTTTGCGATACCTACGTACATTTATTGAACAAACATGTTCAATTTGAAAAATTATCAGGCTCGGTAGTTTGCGAGAGATACGCGATATTGCATGACACGATTTTTGATTCAAAAGCAAAACTGGGGCAACTTGGCGCGATTATCCAGAAAACGCCGGCAGTTTGAAAAAAGATATTAAGTTGAATAGTTGGAGAATGAAGTGAGAAACGGCGTCAATAAATGTCTGAAACAATAAAAAAAGTTTCGATCGAATTAAAAGGGAGCGAGATAAGCGAGCCGAGAGACAAAGCACGGTCGACATTTGTCAAGCAGTTATTTAATTGTTATTGCGCAATTTTTTCCCAGTCCATGCTTTTGCCTCGCGGACTTTACGTCGTGCACAACTATACCACTGTACTTGTTTTCATCGTTATATTATTTCCGGGCATTTCTTAAAAAAACATTTCGTTTAACGTCCATGATAATTATGTTGCTAGAATGTACTTGGCGCTCGTTGGTGTAATTCCTGCATTTGAATTCTCTCGTAAAGGCTAGACGTGTAATAATAAACCTACATACCGGCCGCTATATCCGTTTACACGCTTGACAAGTGAAGAATAATTCATTTTTGTCTCGTTTTATGTAGTACGCGGCATTTTTGTAACTGTAAATGGTGATTACAAATGGAATTTTTTTGCGAAAAGAACACAATGGAAAGGTTGCATTTATTCGTTCTAGTTCGAAGCCCTTTAAATAAATAAGTAAATTTCAAATTTATCGAAGTAAATGCTAAAAGAGTTACGAGGTTACGACACAGCGTAAAGACTTTTAATTAAAACACCGTAACAACTCATGAAACATACGAAAAAATATTTGCAACGCTGCTCGTGCGCAAAAAGTGTCATAAATTGAAATCTTCAGACCGACTTTTAATTAATTTCCCAGCTCTAATTCGTAGAATCGTCAGGAGTCGGAAAAAATCAGAGTCCAAAAAGCACTCTGCGAGACTTTTTCTTGGTTTTTGTACGCCTCTGCAGTTGGCCCGTACTTTAATCATCTTCACGCATTGACAATTTTTTCTTACCAGTCGCACTCTTAGAAATGATCCACTTAGCTTGAGAATAAAAGTTTCTTCGCCGAGTTCCATTTAAATGAATCGGAATATGCTTGGTTCAAGTCAACATAGTTTTCCGATAACAATATTCGATTCTGTATCCAAGAATATTTTCCACCGTAGTCAAAACGAAATCAGATGAACTTGAATAGCATTCCGGTTGTGTCAACCGGACGGCGCGCTTGCGAGTCGCGCGCATGCGCAGTAGCGCCAGCATTGTTTCTGTTTATATGAAACTGAATATATCTTTGTTTCTGTTTATAAGAAATACTTTATTCTTATCAATCAGGCGAAGTCATTCGTATATAAATAAATAAATTAATAATTATTGTATAAAAATATGTTTGGTAAATAGTTATTGTTTTATTATAACCGAAGTATCAATTCCACGAACATTTTTAATTGTCTGCATTAGACCACTAACATTTTTAATTTTTG
>JABFPB010003421.1:0-17151 GCA_022817645.1 Ceratoteleas bidentatus
GAGTAGCATTTGAACTCGTGTCTCGTTTTGTTAGTACAAAATACTGATTTGAATTCTGTGAACGGAATACAGATTGTTGATTCAGATGCATTCAAAAGAATCGAAAATTTCAATTCTTTTGAATTCACTTTAATCAAACATTTTTTACAGAGATGTTTCCCTCTCGGACACCGATAGCCCTCCTTAAACCTGAAATATTTTCGGCGCTGAAAGCGTGCCCGAGCACTGAGTCACCTTCGCGCGTGTCTAATCGAACGGATCTCGAGGCAGGTAGGGTCGCCGCTGATCCAATTTATCACTTGCGCCCGCGATTGCGTCAACCGTCCGCGTAATTGGTGCAGCGACACGCAAACCGCCTCTAAATCACGCTTTTTCTGCAACCGGCGGCGGCGAAAGAGCGACGCCGCGAGACGCCGCGACGCGGCAGGTCAATGCTCGGCGTCGGGTTCGCGCGTCTTTCGTCTGTTGTCCCGCGTTCTGTCAACAACGGTATCGTTTGTGCCGCGCGATAAAATTCTTCCGGATAACAGGTTCGCAAACGATCGGCAGGTTCGCAAACGGACGGGTTTTGCGCCCGAAGGCGAGGGTGGGATTCCTCCGGGAAGCAGCGGTCCCCACGAAGTTCACCCCTTTTTCTGGGCGCCGATTGGCGGAACGCCCGATTCGGCGTAACTGCGTTGTTGCGAAGGCGCGTGTGGCGCGCTCGAGCGGAAAATCCGAAAAAGTACACACACACCGCGCAAACGGATAGACAACGCCGGACAATGGAAAGTTGACTGTTATGTAACGCCGAGCGCTCTGCTTGCTTTCGGCCACACGTGTGCCGCAAGGAGCGCGCACAAAAGAGCGAGCGCTTTCTTGGGAGAATAAAGCGCGAGGCCGATCGGGACGCTTACGGCAGAATTTAATTGGTCGAGGGCTGTTGTGGACGGCGGATCTGCGGGCTTTGATCGATTGGTTGCCGGGAGTTGGTTATCGGTTAAAAGGTTGAAAGGTTCGGGGTTTATGGGTTTTAACGGGAATGTTCTTACAGTCGGAAACATTATTTAGTAGGGGATAAACATTTGTGATCATGAATTTAATGCATCTGGACTGTTTGAACATTGACTATTGGAAAAATGCATACAACAGTTAATTGAGAATTTTAGAATGATTAGATAATCTGGAGATGAATAAACTGTTCTGTATTAAAATATAATTAATATTAGGATCAATTTTCGTCGTGTTGGAATATAATTATTTTAATGAAAAGGAAAATGTACTCAATAATCCTTTTGTTTAACAGACGTTTGTTAGTTTTCTGAAATTATTTTCCAATTTAATTACGATGAACAACAAAATGGAATAACAAAACTTAATAAATATTAAAAAATATCTATTAAAAACTTAATAGATAGTTTCTAACTAACGAAAAAAGTGGGATGTTTCTACTGATATTCTTTTTTAGTTAGATCTTTATTGTCGATGCCCAAAATGAATTTAAAAAAGTGCAAAATTATAAACACATTCTATACAAAAGCTATTTATAAACAAATGTACAAATAAATTCCAATGTTTTTAGTTTAACATTTTACTGACTAGTTCGCCATGAAAAAACTTCCTTAAAAGAACAGGAAATAATAGTGAGATACCTTCAGGAAACCGTTTGCTTGAATAAACGTATTTGGTTGGCAATTAGTTCTGATTGTTTCTTTCATTGGTATACTATCAGTTCAGATAATAGTTTCGTTCCTTTGTTCAGTAATCATTGAATAAATTGATTTCTATCACTTGCTGGTATCAAAAAAAACTTCTTTACATAAACTTTACTTTCTCATTTAGTAGTAAAAACCCGTAAAGAAGCTTTTATCTTTTTCTACAAAGAACACCAAATCATAACCATTGGAATAAAATAAAGACAACACTGTCTTTGTCTTCATTCGATTCTTATATTTACCTTGTGAAAAATATAAGATCCAATGCAGCACCGTTTTTTCTGAGCGAGTATAAATTATTTCATCTCATTTCTTGAAATGGATTTTACCAGCGTTCATTTTCCACCGTCCATTTATAAACGTCAGATCACCATCCGGAATCTTTCATCTTATTTCCCATTCTTCATTGATATACATTAGATTAAACGTATTATGATTAAACATATCTGTTAAACGAGAATAAATTTCACGGTTGCCTCGACTAAATCAATATCAGCGAACGATAATTACGAACAATTTTCTGCAGCAATATTTTCTCAGGCCCGAGCATTGTTCCATTACACGCTGAGACCGAAAATCCACAATTCAACGGACTTTGCGCTTGAAACGCATAAAACGAGGAGAGCATTCTGTTTTGATAGATTATTCAATACGTCCAAACTGTTTACTCTGCACACGTGTCGTCCACTCTGGCACTCAAAGCCAAAGCATCGATCGATGGTAAACCGGTTGACTTTATACCTGCACACACGTCTCACCATTTGATCCGAGCATTGAAAAATCGAATCCCGTATAGCTCCTTAACTCCTCGAATATCCGCGCATATATATACATATTTGATGTAAATCAATAAAACATCTTCTGACGGTCTATTTTACAAAACTACTCCGTCACTTTTGGATTTCTAGGTCTATCTTATAAAAATACAAAATAATAATAATAAAAAAAATAATAATAATAGTAAATAATAATAATTATTATTATTATTTCGCCTATACTTAACCAATTTATTTACCCAAAATCTATAGAAGCAATCTATACATTTTGGATAAAAAAAATAAATATTGCAAGAATAATGTATATTATAAATATAATACCATCGCCGACGTCGCCAATTTCATAGTGAAAGCTATAACTAATGGGCCTTAAAACTTATTCTACTTTTCTACAGAAACTTTATAAATTATATTCAAATTTATCTTGATTCAGTCTTAATATACAATTCCTAACTCAATCAGAGACATTTTAAAAAGTTTAAGGCCCAAAGCTTTGGTTATAGAGGCGCTTCAATCGTTTTTTAAAGATACTTTTTCAATCTATACGGCAACCTTTTTCTGCCAACGAACTGACTGTACGACTTTGCAAGATCTCTGCAATACGATATCGCAAAGTTCGCGTTCGAATGTCTCGACGAAGCAGCCGATACACTGCGTGTGCACGCGTTTGACCTGCACGCGAGCCCCCTTTATCGATGCGAGGGAGTGCGATTTCCGAGGGGTGCCGTGCAGCGAGACGACAACGCGCCGAGGGACGTTCGGCCAAATTTAATTCCAGTTCAATCAAACGCCATATGATACGAATAATGCAAATGCGCTCATGAATATGCGCAGTTGGCCCCGCGCAATCGATTACACCCGCGGCCCGACGGCTTTTCCGCAAAAAAACCATCGACATAAACAGTGACATGACCGAAGATGACTCCACCCACGTGCCGCTCGCCCGAATGTGCGAAGAGCAGGCATTCAAGTCCCCGAACAAGATCGAGGCGATCTGCGGCTCAATCCGACAGTTTTCAATCGATTTGCTCACTGAGAAAAAAATCAATTCACTGAGAAATAATAGTAATATTTTAAATTAAGTATAGAAAGTATAGACAAGTAAAAGGGCAAGAAATTGTTCTAAAATATAAAATGTGGTATGATTTATTATTTTTCAATTTTTTAAAATTAGTTATGATTATACATTTAAATTTAGTTATAATTTATTATTGATATTAATGTTTATAATGTTTAAACATTTCCATGACAGTCATGGAAATAAATAAGGGCTGCTAGTATATAAACTTTTTACTTTAGCAGATATTTAATGAGACAATTTTTGTTTTAATGTAACATGCAGTACTTTTCTTTAAAACATATCTTGAAAAAATACATCTACAAAAAACTTGTTTTGAAAACAGCTAATAAAATTCCTCACCACTGCAATATTGTCATGAACCAAATAACTCAAACAATAAACCACTAAAAATCCTGTTTACTTATTTAACGTCAACAAATAAATTATTATATTCTTTATCCAATTTTCCCATCTGAGCAAGTTCTACCAGTTTTTTCTAAAGCCAGCATAACACAAAAACCACTTTGTGACAAGTCACAAAATCCCCAACTGCACCCACACACCATCCAACTATTTTCATTTCAACAGCCATCCCAATATTATTTCGACATGTCCATCGTGAAACGTCGATTTCACGCTCTGCCATAATTTATCTCTCATTTCACTTTAAGGCGAACGAAAGGCCGTGGCGTGCCAATGCCGGCAGCACGAATGTCATCGGTCGGGGATGCGGCGCGAGCATGCCTTGGCATTCGAGGATTCGTGTCGCGACACGAGTGCGCCGGCCTTGGCGGCGTTTAAGGTGCAGCTCAGAAACCAACTAACGATCTCACGCTCGCACAGAAGCGACAATTTGTTTTGTAAACAACGCCGCTCAAGTTACCGCAAACAATGGGATTCGTCGGGTTGCACTGATCACTTGCATTGTTCCTGTCAAGTACCTGTCTCAAAAAACAGACCAGACTTGTGTCCGGCAGAGGCGCCACTCAATCGACCGAGTTGTAAAAGTTTCACACTTTAGCTAAACCCTTTTATAAAGTCGACTTTTCGACAGGAGTTCATTGAGGTTGGCCAGAAAACAATAACAAATCAACAAATGTAAACAGAGACAGAGAAAGGGGGGGAGTCAGTTTTAAGAAAGATGTTTTGCGAATTTGATTGCTAGACGGCTGTTGCCATTTCTGTATAAATAGGACATCGGCATATTTTTATTATCATTAATGTTTTTTCTTTTTTCATTTGGTTCTCTGAATGTGGTTTTGAAGCATTTGTAAACAGTCCCAGCAACTTGTAACACCTTTTTTAGTATGGTATTTGCAATGTCGACAACGGTGTAGTTGGTAAGGCAGCGGACTTACACTTGGGAGGCACGAGTTCGAATCCCATTGCGGTCATTATCTACATTTGTCAAATTATTCATTTCTATGTATTTTTCCATATCCACAAACTATTTGTATGAAAAATAATGTGAGGACAAATCCCTATGGTTCTAACGCGGCCTTCCCTTCGGGATCTCTACGAACTTGACCCAAAATCGGCGTTTACTCACGAAGACGTCGCCGCGGCGACACGCGCGTCAAGGCCCGATTGGGCAACCGCCGAGGGAACTCGAGCGGATCGATGTCGCGCGTAAAAGTGCGCCGAACCAGTCGGAACTGCGTCAATCGGCGTCGCAAAAATGGCCACGCGTAAACAAACTTTCACCGGATCGGCTTTCCGACGGAAAACTGTCACAATCGCAATGACAGCCGCGAAGACGTTCGGTTGACGTAAGCACGGGCCGTCTTACCGTGCGCGTTATCCGCTTAGCCGAGATGTGGGTTCGTGACACAAACACTGTTCGGAGCACATCGGGTCCGGCGGCAGACGGGTGGCAGCGGGGCGCGGAGGCGGGGGCGCTGCGGTTGGCAGTGGCGGTCACGAGGACATTTGGACGGCGCCCGGGCAACGGCGTCCAGGATCGCAGACGGCGGCACAAGATGGCGCGGGAGCCGTGGGCATAACCTCCAACGACGCTGGAAAGCGAGCGACTGCGGAGCGCGGTGCGCATGCATGCGGCCTCGCGGGAGTGGGGGGCGGCCAGGAACGGATTTTCGCGAGCCGACGCGGGGGACTGGCCAACTCGCGCCCGAATCGATGTGCAGGCGTTGAGGAAAGGGGCGAGATAGTATCGGGAAGGACAGATGGAAGCCCTGGGAGAAATGCATGCTTGGAAATAAGTTTGCGAGATTTCGGAAAAAAGTTGGAGTAATTTGCGTGTGTTGTTTATACGTTAAGCGGTATCAGGTGGACATTGTTAGAGGAGGTTGCAAAAGGAGATTAACAATTATTCAGTCCCAACGAAGTTCTAGAAGGATGTTCAAGAAAAAAGTTAAATGAAAGATTAAGCTTTGAAAAGCTGTATGTAAAAGTAAATGTTGATTATTTTTCTTTGCTTAAATTTCAATAATTTTTCCATCGAGAAATTAGTTATGGAAAAGTAACATAATCACCTAAAATACATTACCTGATCGGAAATCCCCCGATCTCCGAAGATTCTTCGGGGAATTTTTGGAAACAATTATTCACCATAAAATATGTAGTACATTGCAATATTAGTGTATAATTTAAGTAATTACAATTTAATTGTTGCGATGAGATTAATTGTCGGGTAAGAATTGATGCAATTTTTTTCATGGAGTATAGAGAGTGAGAATGGTGAAACAGGAATGGTCTAAAAATTGTACAAACACTGCAAATACAGGATCGATTTTCGTTTAAAATGTGGGTACATTTTATTCACAATCATTTTCAAATGTAACACAGTATATGAAAAATGTATGTAAAGTGAATATAATTTTTACACAAACAATGACCTCTGTATCTTTGACATGAATCTGTCACAAGTTTTATATTCTTTAAAATGTACTTTTTGCTGGCTCTTATTTTATAACACACATTTCCATTATACTACATTTTAAAAGTTATATTCATTAAATACGCAATTTTAAAGAATATCCATTTTTATTAACAAAATATAAATTAATTTATTGAAATATTAGAATTATATTTTTTATTAGACAAGCTCATATTAGTAATAATTTGTAGAATTTGTAAATAGATTAAAAACTTTTATATAAGCATTACAAAGTTTAAAATGTAATGTTCTGCATGAAGGAGTGCATCAAGTTTACTTTTATGGTATGGAAATTAGTCTCAGGTGTACTGGTCGCCCTTGTAAAAATTGTATTCAAAAGTGCTAAAGGTTTTATAACAAGACAATAGGACCGAGTCGTATTTTCGCACACTGTAAGTCCTACTGATTTATTGATAAATCTTTTCACGTATTTCATACACAAGAATCATAAGACTTGAGAAATTGTAAGATAGATTGAATGCGAGCAAATGCAAAAGTAGAACACAGCTAAAGAAGAGCTTTACACTTCAAAATATTTTCTTCTTTTATTTAAGAAAATGTAATTTTAACATCAACAATAAGCAGATTAATAATAACTTTTTTTAATAAAAAATTAAACACAATGTCTAAAATATATATAATATTTTTTGTTTATTATTATTCAGTTCTAAACAGAATTGATGCAATTCCCTGGAAATCAATAAACACCGACCTAAAACATCAGTCGATGCACTCATTTTTTCCTTAAACACTCTTCTGACCAACTTTCTACGCATCCACTATTAGGTGTCTTCTATCGATTTTTCGTTTCTACAACACTGATCGCCCATAATTACATAAATGCCATATAACAAAACTACACAATTAAACCATATTTCAAAAATCTCTAGTAAAAAAACTAGGATATATATAGATTTTTCAATATATAATTACAATATATTTCCAATATATTTCCAATACATTGCCAATATATTGTACTGTATGGATTGTTTCCGACAATTACCATATAATGGCAATGCATTGACACAATATATTGATAATATATTAGAAATACATTAGAAATATATGTTTTTTTACCAGGTTACAAATAAAACCCCTCAATTACATCTTAAATTAATTTCCCTCCAAATAATTTCCTCATAATAAATAATGTTCAGTTCAATTTACTTATAAATTGAATGTGCAACGCACGACAACTTTTATCTTGCATCAAAATTGGTCTGTTCGAACAGCACGAATCGGATTATCTCCTTCATCTACGTGAATTTCGTACGCGATATTTTGTTCGGAAGATAGCAATTACAACATTCTCCACGGTTCGAGTTTACCCTATTATATGTCTACGCGACCACTTTATTCCCCAGAAGCGCGCGTGTGAGTGTGCACGCTTGTTAGATTTCAGGCTGGGTTCTCTGCCCATAAAGCGCCGGTCGATTCTATTCTAGCATCTCTATATTCCGATCACTACCAAAAATTCAAGGCCTCGGGGGATAAAAGGACATAACTCACGTGGCACGTCCGTGAAGTCGATCTAAGGAAGCGTTATTCAAAATGATTGAAGGGCCGCGCGAACCATTCGACTGCTCAGCAATTCGGCGGCACTTTATTGTTACAATTATTTACATCGTTAATGTTTACAAAGCGTAATGGCACTTTGGATTATCGTTGGGCAATAAAACTCGAGAACGAGTAGTCGCGCGATACAAAAATAGACGAGTCGGCACCCCGGCGTGCTGTTCCGGTAGCTTTCGTACGATCGAAGCAAAAAATCTATTCGTTATTATGTAATTGGCGTGCGGTCGGTGCAGGCCCTCTCTCCACGAAACGCTAGAAAAACGAAAGCGCGTACAGCAGACTAGATTTTAATCGGATTCAACGGCAGGGTGAATCATACACCTCGCAAATCGCATTTCCGATAATAATCCTGTAATGCGCGAATACAAACGATCGTCAGACGTCGTAAAATATCACTGATTACGATAACATTTAAGTAGTCCGACGTAAAATCAGCCGGTCGATTACGATGAAAGCTCGCGATTTTACGCGCAAGGCAATACGCTGCTGCGCGACTTCGAGCGGTCGTATAACAACAAATCCGGGGATTAAACAAATTTGCAAGATAAAATGATTTTCCTCGGTAAATACGTCGAAATTGTAAAATGACCGTTGCTTCAAAATCGAGCTTTATGTCAGTAAATTCACCCCGGATAAGAGACCGTACTGTCTCCGGCAATCCTTTGTTGAACTTGGCCGGAGACAGTACCGTGTCCCTCGAAAATAATTTAAAACGATTCCATTCAACGAAAAAGACAAAACCAATCATGCATCGTTCAGCTTCTTGTACGCATTTATCGTCTTCTCCATGACCGCGAACGCCTGGTTGAAGTCCTCCTTCTCGATGCCATACTTTTCGTACTGATGCAAGAACGCGGCGTGTACGTATGTATTCCACGCCTTATCGACGATGCCATCTAGCGGCTTGGACATGGACGAATTGCTGGTCAGCAGCGCCACGAACTTATCCTGGTTGTACAACCTCCGCTCATGATGCAGATGGCTGAATCTATCGGTCTCGCCCAACCACCTAGGGTACAGTTTGCTGTCTTTGAGGTCTTCGAAGGAGTTCGGGTCGTTCGTTGAACTGGAGCCCCGACTGACCAGCAGGTTGGCCGCCGCCTTGTGGAACATGTGCGACCTGGCGTTGTTCAGACCCCGGAAGGTGGTCCTGGTTTCCGCGTCCGGCAGCGGGGCCTTCATCGTCGGCATGCGCAGCGTCTGCTTCAGGTTGCGACTGTACACCTGCCACTTGCTCGAGCCTTCGAACGCGGAAACCGTCGAAGAGACGTACGGCATGCTGCGGATGCTCGCCAGTTTGTAGTCCGGATGGGACGCGACGAACGAGGTGATATAGCTGATGCTATGCCGGGTCTTGTCGACCGGTCCGAACATCGCGCAGAGCTTCTTGGAGATGACGTCGTTGATGTCCGGGAACTGGGCCGCGGGGTTGCTGAGAACCCCCGTGCAGATCCCGTGGATCTGCTCGTTCTCGAAGACGACGCCCAGGTCGACGGTCGCCTGGAGCTTGGCCAGGGTCAGCATGGTGTTGTAGTTCTGGGGGCCGACTTCCCCGTAGGTGAACGGAAGGACCACGGAGGAGATGATGGTCTTGGTGGGGTGGTGGTCGCGGAGCTGCTCCATCATGTAGCTACCGACCCCGGAACCGGTTCCGCCGGCCGAGCTGAGGAGCAAGAAGATGGCCTCCAGGTGGTCCGCGCGTTCCGCCTCCCGGGACACCGCATCTAGGATGCTGTCGGCCAGCTGGGGACCTTTCGCTGAATAGCCGTTTGCCCAATTGTTGGCTGATCCTCCGGCGGACTTGTATATCAGGTTGTTCGACCGGTAGAACCACTCGCCGGGCGACCTGAGTCGGTCGATGACCTTCTTCTCGGTGTCCACGAGGATGGCCCTGGCGATCCGCTTGTCGTCCTTGGTCGTCCCGGAGAACCAGCGTTCGGCGGACTGGTGGACATAGTCCTGGTTGCTGCAAGTGGTGACGCCAGAGTTCTTGAGGGAGAGGTCTTCGGAAATGAGGGAGAAGAGCGAGTGGCCCAGCTGGTTGCCGCACTGGCCGAACTGGATGGTTAGCATGGTCAGCTTACTGGATGCTTTGGTGCATCACATCTGAAAGTGTAGGTAGAAGAGCGAAGTTATTAATTGATTGGAGAGTTGCAAAGTTCGAAGGATCTTGCATAAACTTTTTCTGCTCTTTTTCGGAGGAACCTACAATGCCACAAATATCTATACTTTTTATTTATCCCTGATTTATTACTCCATTAATCTAAATTCAAATTGATGTAAAAAACATTTATCCAACTGATAATAGTTTATCCAACTGAATACAAATAAAATTGCAGATCAGTTTTGAAAACCTAGTGTAATTCACTTCGTGAAAGACGGTGATTTATAAACACTGTCAAAGAAGGAAACCAAATTATGATTGTCCTCTCTCGATACAACTGTTTACGTATAGTTCCCGTTACAAACCATTAGATCCTCGTCGAAAGGGTCTATCCCTAAGAAGTATGTCCAAATTGCTGTTTCACAATCCGACATAAAATCACCTCTCAAATTCGTGTCCAAAATTCTTCCACATGGTCATAAACATATCAAATACTCCAGAAACTATTCCAAAATACTGCCCCAAACCGCATCAACAATTGGGACTACACAAAGACTGTAAGTCGAATCCCAATGACCCTCTCCTTATCAGCCTCCCCACCCAGAAATCCCAGATAACCGATCGCTAATCGGCTGCAACTTGATAACGCTATCGACGAAATCTCTTCGCGCAAACAGCCGAGTCTCAGCCGGCTGAGGCGCGGGAGAGAGGAGACTGTGACGCCACGCTGACCCGCGTAATGGTGCAGTTCAGACGTCTCTTCGGGGGGAGGGGTGCTTCGCACTTGTTTGCTCGTGGCAGTGCGAGACGCGACATCAGGTCGGCTAGTTTCGCGATACGGCAGATAGCGCGTGCTTCTATCAAGTGCGTTGTTCCGGCGTGCGATTAGATAAGTCGCGGGATTTCCGAAACGGTGCATTTCGGGGAAACCGCGGCGCCATCTGCAGCCTCTTCGTCGTCTCGTTTGGTCGTCGCTGGATGCATGACTTTGTTATGTAAAGTCTCGAGTACTGTGACGTTCCTTGGCGGAGCAAGGTCGACGGCGTTTTGGGACCGTTGGATGCGGGATGGCGCTGCAGCTGGAGCACCGGTTACGATGAGTCGCGAGGATGGTCACGTTCATGCCGGGGTGGGGCCAGCAGGACGAACGGCTCGCCGACGAAGGAGAGCTGCAGGTGCAAGTGGATGGAAGGGCCTCGAGTGTGGACCAACTGGACGCGATCAGCGAGGTGATTGTTAGGGTGTAAATGTGCTCCAAAGGTGGATAAGGACAAAGTGTAACACTCGATGAAGTTTGAAAATGGAGCTGAAGATGGTTTGTGATGGGTAGTGAGATGTGAAAAGAGGTGTTGGAGGAGAGAGATTTGTTTTCGTCTCCGTTCTTTGGCGATGTTGACATATCGCTGTCTTTCACGAAGTGAATTCAACTGGGTTTGCAAAGTTTAAGAATACAATGTTTTATTTGTCTTTGTGAGCATGTATAGTGTGCAGATCTATGTAGAGAGGTGGGAGACAGATTTCGAACGAGATGCTGATGTAGCAGAATGTGCTGATAGGAGGAAAATGTGCACGTGAGGAGGAAATCGTGAAATTAATTATTGTTACAGAAGTGTTGCGTGATATATTTGAAACATTTAGTAAAGATCGTTGTAGTGTGGATATTAACTTTGACTGTATATGTGGACCGGGAAGTACCGAGTTTATCCAACTGAATACTTGTTATTGATTGCAAATTCGGGATATCCTCAGAGCGCGTGATATAGATAAAATGAGAATCAATTGTCTTTTTTATGTAAAAAGGGATATGTTGTTTGGCTTTCAAAACAATTTTGATTGGGTTGTCATTTATCTATTCAGTGGTAAAGAATTTTAGATAAAACTGGCAAGAATCTGGAATTACCGTGGGGAAAAACTCTGACATTTTCTATTGACGGATGACAAAAGTGATTCATCGTTGTTGTGACGGATCAGAACGGATCAAAGAATAAAGAAAAATACGTTTGCATATTTTTTGCATTTTTTTAGTTATGCTATGAATTGCATAGTTACTTCAAGTTTTCAATTGATATAGTTAAACTTTATTTAAATAGTAATTTATATGTTTGTAAAACTTTCAAATATTTACTGTAAAAATGTAAATATTTGAAAGTTTACATTTGTACAATGGTAAAAGAAAATACAGTACATTGGGAAACTCCTAAGTCACTTTGTGATTGTTAAATATTTTCCTTTGAAATCCAATCTTCAAACATAATACAGTTTACGAAAGTTTCCCCAACATATTTCCTCAAAACGATAAAGGCTCTACTAAATAGTCTACTGAAAATCCCTGCATAAGTCTGACTACACTGATAACGTCTAGCAATTTTCTTCATTTTACAGCAACATTTCTGTAGACTTTTGCAGACAGTTCGAATTTCAGAACATTTCCAAAGTTCTTTGAGATAAAAAATGATTACTGACAATAGAAGTTTTTCAAATTGCGTCTAAAAGAAAACATGTTCATTGGTTTAACGACCACGGCGAAATTTCCTACTATTTCTTTTTTTTTAAAGAAATAGCAAAAAAACAGCAACTTCTTCACACCTGTTCCCACGAAGGATTAATTTCTTTCTCCCAGGAAAAGAGTTTCAAAAATGTAAAACCCTGCACATTCTGCTAACCAGCAATGGGACTTGAATCTTCTCAAGAACCTCGTTTTACGATTGCGAATGAATGAACGTTTCAGCAAACAAGTCTCGGTCGGGAAAGCGAAGAGGAAGAAAACTACCGCGATGACGTATTGCGCGAAAATGGCTGGGTGGCGGATGCGACGAAGCCGGCCTGCGTACAGCAGACGCAGGAGTTCGGGCTAGCGAATGGCATGGTCCTGCCAAGCATCGATCCGCCGGAGTTCGGGGATGTGTCCATCAAGAACTCGAAGTACGTGCACCTCGGAAACAAGACGTTTTACAAGGGTCCGGTCACGATCAAGCAGTTTATATATAGCAATCCGGCGGTAGTCGCGTCGACGGTTGACGACATTCCCGGCGACAACGGTATCATCGAGCAATGCGACGCGAAGGCGACTGAAGTCGGAAGTAACGATAAGGATGCGAGGGACGAAGAGGTTCCAAATGGTTCCGGACAGACTGCAACAGTTTCGAAAAAAGGTTCGTTGGCTAAGAGACGGCTGGTTGTTTGCTTGCAAGATGATTGGGAAATAATAAGAATAATGACGGTTGTGATAATTATACCGTCATTAAAACGTAATTATGTGAAGATAAAGTGTTTAATGTTTTTGAATATTGAAACGTTTTGCTGAAATATGAGTTTCTTATAAAGTATTGATATAGATTGGTTTTTTGTGGTTGAAGTTTTCTTGCTGACGAATTGGTTAAAAAAAATTATTTAAAGTGAAAATTGTTTTTCAACCACAAATAAGATAATTTTTATTGGTTTTCTTTTGCTGAGAATGTTCGATTTGACACTGTTCGTTTATATTGCAGAAAAGTGGTATTGGACTTGGAAGTTGACGATATTTATATGCGCGATAGCATTAATTGTTCTGACGACAACAATACTACTGGTGGTTATTTCGAGTCAGAAGACAAAAAGTGTACCCCTGATAGATTACACAGAAGAAACTATTAATGGACGTAAGTGTATTAAACTGCTATTATAGATTGAGAATCCGCTGATTGTTTTAGTGCTAAATATATTTTGACGTAATAATAGAGTTGAAACTAGTGGGTTTGTTGTAACGGAAAATCGTGGTCAAAATAATGTGCCAAGAGTATAATGTAAACTGAATAATTGATTCGTTGAAAGTATTTAACTAGAAATCATTTTTTGTATAGCTCAAATCTTAAAAGGACTTGCACGTATTATTCATTGATTATAAGTTCGAATTTTTAAGGGTTCTATCATAGTCGAAAAAAATTGTGTAATAGACTGCTAATTCGTCTGGAAAAGTGCTGAAATTGAGTCTTTTCAGAATTCTGCAGAATATTACTGGGGAAGTTTGACAATTGTTGGAAAAGCCTGAAGATGTTTTTGCAGAATATAATTCTGCGAAAGTCTGCAAAATACCTTATCAGTTTTTTTAAGACTTTTTCAGAAAATTCAGAGATCGCTCTACTAAAGTTGGCTGGAAATATGCGAAAGTCAGCGAAATTCTAGAAAAAAAAGATGTTTTTAAATCTTTGGAAATCCCATTTTCAGAGTTTTTTTTCATTATTTACAGTTTTCCAGGGTTTTTTGGGATAACTAGAATTTTTCCAAATCTTTTCAGGGGAATTTGCAGACTTTTGATACACAATACTTCAGTAGACATTCTGAACCCTTCAATTTTGAAAGTCCTTCAAAGATCTTACATTCTATCTTGATAAAACTCATTTCAGCTGTAGCTGTAGATAACGTTAGATTCGTGTCCAGAATTCAGTGGGGTGCTCAACCAGCGGATGAAATGGATCCACTAAAACACCCCGTGCCATACGTTCTTATTAGTCACACAGCCACCGAAACCTGCGACACTCAAGCAGCATGCGTTTTGATTGTGAGATATGCTCAAACTTATCATATGAGCTCTATGGGCTGGGGCGACATCGGGTACAATTTCCTCGTCGGCGGCGATGGTCTCGTGTACATCGGACGCTCTTGGGACAATGTCGGAGCCCACACATTCGGTTTCAACAACAGAAGTATCGGCATTTCCTTCATTGGAACATACATCAAAAGAGAACCGACAAAACAGCAGCTGGAGGCAGCTCAAAATCTCATTAAATTGGGAGTGAAACGTGGAAAAATTGCTCCCGACTACAAGCTTTTGGCTCACTGTCAGGCCATACCGACAGAGAGTCCGGGATTGGCGCTGTACAAAATTTTGAAGACTTGGTCGCATTGGTTCCAAGCAGGTCCGATAACTTGTTACGCGGAAAACCCTGCCGCGCATAATTGAAGTTTCAAACAGTTCCCTTGTGAAATCACTCAAGTTTTCAGATCAAAACGATGTTTTGATCTTCAAAAAAGAAATATGCTGTATCATTGTTAGAACAACAAAATAACAATTTGTAATAATATTTCAAGTCAGTTTATTAAATTAAAAAATATTTTATGTAACATATGTATTTTTCGTTGATGAAGTGAAATTTGAAATATACATATTTTTTAATTTCACGAATATCACATTTTATAGAGTCTTCACAGTTTTGAGATCAATTCTTTCCTTGTTTTTTCAATTACTGGAAAGCAATTTTAAGATAAAAGTTGAACACATGTTAGATTAAATCAGTTTGGAGGTTTTGAAAAAAAACTGGCATTTAGATTGAACTTTTGTACGGATTTTCATAAGGGAACTATCCTAAAGGTCAGATGAGTTAGGATTTATGAGAAAATCGATTTCTCGCCTTTTTACATACGTTTTAATAAATATGTGTGTATGTATGTATGTATGTGTGTGTATGTGTATACAAACACACCTTTAATTTTTATTGATCAGAGCCAAGTTATTTTACGGAAAAATTGTACAGATATAAGATTAATTTCATCGGTTTTAAAGAAAATTACGAAAAATAGATTTGTTACAATCTCGACTTTGTTGACTTCTTTAAGTTATTATACAAGATATGTGTGAAATAAATGAGTGACAGATATTTACAAAATATATGTGAGTGACAGACAATAATATTGATCAAGGAAATTTAATTTCTTAGAAATTATATTGAAAACTAACAAGACCAATTTTAAGTTTTCCTCAATTAATATGATCAAAAGATATAAGTTCATAAAGCATACCCTTTTATTAAAGCAATATTTTTCACCCTAATTTTCTTTGTTCTTTAAAGTGATACCAGCTGTTAATTCCACATTATTACATTTTATTTCATGGTACATGTATTACATTGAATCGGCCTTGATTTCTGGGCATTTTAGTAATGGCCACCTTCATCGTTATTTCATATAAAATATAATTTATAATTGTTATATCATTACATGTCCTTTATTGTAGCCATACAAGTTCATAATTACTTAAATACAATGAATGCATTTACTATAATATACAGTAAATTACAAGTATAAATATATATTTTAGCTCGTAATATCACTTTGGAAAAATTAAATCTTTTGTGACAGGAATAATATAAATAATCTGCTATAAAAAGATTTTTATAAATATGGATGCCAAATTAAAAATATTATGGGTAGATATGTCTTCATATTTTTACTTGTAAAAAGTGTCGTCAGATTTACATTTAAATGTGATACCTTGTTCATGACAATGAGTTGTAAATAGGAGTAACAAATATATTTTTTATTATAAATGTGTTTTCATTCATTTATATAAATATGTAATTATATAAATATATCTCTACATTACTTATAGAATAATTTAGAATTTTTAATTATAATATTATGCACCAGCTTAGGTGCATAATATATAAGATTTAACATAAAAAATCAGTTGAATTATTTAATCCCCTGATGCCTGTTACAATCCCCTAATTTTATAAGAAGTATGAATAATAATGTTGTACCCCCTGTGTTAAGATTTTCTTAAATGAACTTATACTATATTGATAAACGTTCAAAAACTTAAGATGTGTGCAGTTAAACAATTATATTATGTAAGAATTTTGTCTATCTTAGTTTCATTACTTTTTAAATTACCTGCTTAGAAGTATTGCATGAAGAGCGATGGTGCAATCAGTGTGTATTTTTTATCAACACAAAAGTCTATAGGTTTCTGAATAAATATAACCCGAACAAAGAAATTCTGCTTCCAAACGAATATAAAAATGTTTATATAACAGTGGATGTGTACTCCACACAGCCAGCGATACTTAACTACTAGTTCTTTGAAAGTAAAAGTCTAATTACCACAATACATAAGTTTCATCTACGCCATCTGAATATAAAAAATGCAACTAACGTTTGGTTAAATTTACATTAAGTTAACACGAAATGTTTAAACCTCATTTAACTTCAAACTATTTATATAAAATGTAGTATTTTTATAAATTATACCTAGTCAATTTTTCAGTTTAAGCAATAGAAAGCTCCGTGAT
>JABFPB010003422.1:0-17158 GCA_022817645.1 Ceratoteleas bidentatus
TTTCTTTCCTCCATACAACCAATTTCTACCACACACCACCACCACACAAACCCCCACCACCATCCCCCCAATTTCCCCCCCAAAAATCCGCTCCCCAAACTTTTTGCTCGGAAACTCTCGGCCCGAAGTTTTCTCGACTTTATTTATAGCGCGCGTAACCGCAACCGCGGCCGTTGACATAAAAAAAGGTTACATTAATTATTTATCAGCGTTACGTGCGGCTACGTGCCCGAACGCGAGCGAGGCACCGCGCACCGCTCAATATTGCGGCGCGTGCGCGCTCACGTCCGCGGCTGATATATTTTGTAGCCGGTTCAATGGTATCCGCGAACAAAGGGCACAAGCAGCGCCCGTGACGATTGTTCGACGCGAAGCGCACCGCAAACAGTCGCCCGAGCGGCGCCGAGCACGTCTGCCCCGGCTCCCGCGGCGATGACGTCCACGTAGCCGCGACCGCGAAACGGACGACGCGACACTCGGATAAGCGAACCCGTGAGTGCACAATTTTCGCGTATTCACCGGGGAGCGATTTTGCGAATTTGCGGGGGTGGTTTTCGTTTTGGGTTTGTTATGGTTTTTGAAGGGCAAAGGGCCGTAGTGAAAATAGAAATGTATTGGTGATATAGGAAACATATAATCCCAATATATTTTTTGTACAAAAAGTATATTCCCAATATATTCGCAATACATTCCCAATATATTCCCAATTTTGCAACATATTGGGAATATATTAGGAATACATTGGAAATGTATTGGAAATGTATTGGATATATATTGATAATATATTGGGAATATATGTTTCCTATATGGCCAATATGTTTCCTATATGGCCAATATATTCCCAATATATTTCCAATATATTCCCCATACATTCCCAATATTACTAGGAGAGAGGGTGATTTTGGGGAAAGGAAAGAGATGTTGTTGTTTTTGTTGACTGATTTGCGGAGGTGAAAATGGAATTGTGGGGAAAAGGAGCAGTTGTGGATAAATTGCTTAAATTGTGACACTGCTGGTTGTTGTGTGTTTTGTTTGTTTTTATGGGATTCGGGGGATGTGGGAGTTTTGAATGAATGAGAGAAACGGCATTTATTTATTAATTTTCTTCAAATGTTATTGTTATGGGATATTTTTTGTTTTTATTAATTAGGATAATTAGGAAAAGCGATATTAGTTTGTTGATGTTTTCATGGTGTTTTATTAAAGTTGTATTTGTTCTATTAAAATGCAATCACTGCAACTGTCTATCTACAAAATGATCTAAGAATTTCTTTAAAAAACTATAACAGTTCAAGTTATAAGAGTTTCCAGACTGTATAAGAAGTATTTTTTTCTAGAAGTGAAAAACTTGAAAAATAAACTCTTAAAATTGGAACTGCTAGAGTTTTTTTTAACAATTTTGTCACTCATTTTCATAGATATTTAGAGATTTTCAGACATTTTGTTTCGACAAATTTTAGACGAAACATTGTAGAAATAAGCAAAATCCAGAAAAATAAATATAAATTATATAGAAGTTTTCGTTCTTATTTGTACATGCTTTTAATTTTTTTATGCAATTTTCCAAAAGTTTGCAATTGTGAAAATACAAAAGCTGTACTGATAGATTTTTCTATCTAGTCCTAACAGTTATCACTACTTAGATAATATATTTAATTGAAACAATCTCAATTTTGACAGCTTTTAAGATTTTGAAAAACTCGAAAAAAGTTCTCTAAAATGGGTTAGTCAGCGTTCAATAATTTCATCTTTTACAAGTTTATTTGCTGGGATACTTTTAATTTAAAAAACGATAACAACGCCATCTCGATTGTAAGGTTTGGTTTATGTCTTGTCGCCTTATTTATAAGGACAAATTAAATATTAATTTAAACAAAATTATACACAGTTGTTATGATCAAATAAATTTTCATCGTGCGAGAACAACTCATTTATATTACACTCTATAAACATAAAAAAAATCCTCCAAATTTACACCCATTCTTGTACAACCTCTCTATTTTTCCACCATTTGGTTAAAATGTAACACTATTTGGTGTGCAATGTTTCGATTTTAGATAAAATAATGTTCATTTTACATCAAAAAGTGTTCATTTTATACCAAAAGTTGATCGAGGATTGTTTTAAGTTGCGCCATTATGAAGCAGCAAACGAAAGTAATTTTAATTTTACTTCTTCACTTTTAATCTCCAAGAAAACCACTACATACGTCCTCTTAAACATTTATTCTTGGCAACTATATTTAAACAATTAAACTTTGCCTCGTCCGATTCTACCGCGGCCTTTGATTTTGTAATTTCACCCATGTTAAAGGTTCCTACTAATACGAAATTTACTAATACAAATATAACTTTGAAAAGCATTGTAAATTTCTAATCGATAGAAATATTTAGTGTATTGTATGGAATTTCTATAGAAATTCTCTATGAATTCCTAATTGTTATCTACAATTCAAATATTTTCATTTTCACAACCATTTCATTAAACATTTCCTATTGATTCCTAAGGTGTTTTTAGGAATAGATTGGAACCTTAGTAATGTGTAAATTGCGAACATATTTATAAATATTTGAAAATGTGTACCCAATATTTTCTAACTGTTAAATATGTGATATTAAATATTTATTACATATTTTTTTCAAATATGTAGAAAATATCCTGTGCTATTAGGGCCGTATCCGAATTTCTCGTCGCGTCGATGACCCAAGTTTTGTCGTTTACAGGTCTCTAGCAAATCTAGGCAAAATGGACACCTCAGAGGTGATGAACAGTTCGGAGTCGCCGTGCAACCTCGGCCCCCCGCCGGACATGATTTTGCACTTGCCGCCCCCTCCGTTCCCTAACTTTCTGCCATACAAGTCGGAGCCGTACTCTAACGTCGATCTGCTGACGTTCATCCCCCATCTGAACAATAGTCCGTGCAAACACCTGTGCGACTGGAAATCCGAAGGGGTGCAGTACGTCGAGATGCCACAGCAGGGTTTGTTTACAGTCGCGCCGCTGGCTTTTGTTTGCTTGTTAGAGGGATTATTGCGTTTGTAGACAAACAGAAGAATATCCGGCAGAATGTAACTGCGCGATATTAATTTTAATTACAATGAAATGAGATTTGTAGGTCGAGTTATAACGTTTGCATTGGTAATAAAGCAAATGTGGATTGTTTGAGAACGAAGAAAAACTGGTTTTATATTATTTATAAAACCAGTGTCAAAATGTCATGTTATGAAATGCAACCTTTCATCGCTTTATATTATTATTATTTGTTCTCTTTTTCGCGCCTTGTTACATCGAGTTCCATTTTGTTGCAGGAAACGGCTTCGACGATACCTGGCTGTTGGTGCTGATTTCGTTTTGCGTGGGCGTTGTTTTCATCGGCATCATTTTAGCGACGCTATTCTTAAAGTGCAAAATGTAAGTCTGCATTTGCTTTTCTTTTTCTTTGCTTAACTTATGCGAAATTGTTGCGAAGTTGAAAAATGCTCTCGTTCCGGAGGTTCATACCCAAACAGACACACCTCTAAAACACGTAGATTCGTCGTGGAATCTACGTCGAATCCACGTGCGAATGTTCCTCGACATAGAATCCACATGGATTCCATGTTTGATGTCTATATGGGTAGAAACAACAACAGTAATGGTTTCTAATGTTTCTCTACAGCTAATTGAAAGATCCCCCTTCCCCAAAAAACAATCAGAATAAAAAAAAATAAAAAAATACATAATTATTAAAAGTGGTAAGCAGAGTCACAAATGAATATTAAAAAAACAAGACAGAATATTTTAGATACACTAATTTCTTTTTACATTGTCCTTCAAATTTACTCAATCCCAAAATCAACTTTCCTATTCCCACCGATTACTTCAAACGAAGACCACGTGGCAGCACAATTCAAAATATCCCATTGGCACACAAATACCCCACTCCCTAACAAGTCGACGTGCCGCATTTCCCGCCAACTGTAATTTGTTTCTGCGTCGATTTGCAATTTTAAGCAGCTTTTCCCCAGCATCATTAATCGGACAGAAAGCGGAGCTGAAAAATGCACGATTGCCGCCACGAGGCATTCGTTTCTGAATCTTTCATTCGGCTCTTTTGCAAATTGGCTGGCTCGACTTTGACAAACTCCCTTCCCGCCATTTTTCCGAAGCCTTCGCAGCGATTTCGCGATGAAAAGTATTTTTTTTCGGGATGAAAAACGAGTTCGACGTAACGAGCAATTTGTCCCCTAATTAGCCGGACAAATTGCGGCAGCGGCGAGGGCAAGAACGGCGTGCTTTCGGTGCCGACCACCAACTCGGGCATGACCACCAAGTGCGGCCGCATCGAGAACGAGACCATTTTGTACCCGTGCGCGACGGAGACCCTGCAGGACGGCCGAGTGATGTGGGCGACGCTCACCCCGCGGGGCACAACCCGCCATTACCTGGAGGACCATACCTACGAGACCATCAGCAACGGCGCCTACCACAAACGACTGAATCTGCCGGCTGCTACCGAACATGTAAAACTGAAGGCAAACAATACGATTGCAACATAATGCACGTTAAGGATAAGGTCTGGTGACTAATTGGGGGGGGGGTCCACTATAAGGGAAACGTGGGAAATATTAGAATAGGGTGCCCAGCGACTTGGAAAACATGGAAAACTGGCACTCTTAAAAAGACTTATTTGAGACAAGAAAAAGTTACTTGGGTCAAGAAGCTGTCTTAATATTTCGCCAAGACTGAACTTCTTCAGAAAAACAATTGAAGATCTTGAAGGAAACTGTCGTGAGCCAAAACAGTGTAATGTTTTGTCATAAGACAGTATTGCATTATTCATGATAACTGTCTGCTTTCATATAACATATAACAAAATAATTTATTATATAAATTTTATATAATATATTAACTGCTAAATTCGGTTGAAAATTTTTAAGAACGCAATTGTTTTCATTGAATTCTTTAGTTGCGCGCAATTTAACTAAATACTAAGTAAAAATGACTGAATAGTATTATTTTTTCTCTTAGTGCGATGTTGTCTTTTCTATTTTATGCCTGTTTACAACATATTTACAACAACAGTTGTAAACATCATTTGTTTTACGCAGATGTACAGGCAAAGCATGTCATTAGTTGGTGAAAATTGCACTGTCAACGCTGCAAAATAATGAGAACGCACTTTGTAGTAAATTTAATTAAATCCGGTTGCGCAAACAGTTTGCTGAATATTGTTGTAAAATTTGTGGATACGTTTAGCGGTTATAAGTGCAGAGACCAACTCAGTTTATGATTGCATTATGATTTCTGGTTATGATTTCTCAATTACACAAGATACTTGCTTTATACTTCTTCATGAAATATGACTAACAGATGTAGACGCATCTTGACTGCATACTTGCGGAATCAAACACCATAGGTTTCTATTGTGATTGCGTGTTATTTGCGAAATATTCCTATATAAGCGGAAATAACAGGAATTCTAAAATGCACCTGGAATTGCACCGGCCCTAACGAAACATCTCCCGATCTTCGAAGATTCTTCGGAGAATCTCCGGAGATTCGCGGACATTTCTCCGGAGACTCTTCGGAGATCGGGCGATGTTCCATTCGGGGGGAAAAAGCCTGCAATTTTATGCTAAAGCGGAAAATTTTTGACAAAAATGTTTAAAGATTAATTTCCAAACATGGGTTCTTCAATAAAAATATTAATTTGTTTTATTCATTATTTGCATACAACTGATTTACCAGAATAATAAATATCTACAAATGAGTTTTGTTTTCTGAATTCCTTATTGATTTATAAAAAATAAAGAAAAATATAAGTTCCTTTTATTTCTAATTGTCTTTATAATGTTAGTCCACACAATTTGAGTGTTTTCAAATTTATTTAAGTGGCGATATGGATAATTTGTATATACATTGTGAGGGATATTACATGAAAATAAAACAATAACCTGGAAAAATAAAATATTATGACTTGAAAAACCTGGAAATAGCCTGGAATTTTGGACACAAATTTCGCTTTATACCCTGGAATCTTATATTCGTCGGTATGCCATCTCGATCAGAACTGTTTTAAGAGTACCGTCATTCCTAATTTTTTATTGACAAAATGTTGTAATTAAGGAGAGATTCCCTTTAAGCAGAGCAACAAGTTTCACCAACTTTGACATTATTTTGCGAGAAAGTAAAAAGAGAAAAAAAGTACGGACACTATTTATTTTGTCATACTTTCAGCTGGAAACATTTTTTTTTCGTATTGATTGAAACAAAATGGCGTCTGTAATGGCCGTTTTTCTCGACCGTTTATTCTCGCACTTCTGGGCAGATAACACAATCCCAGGTGATTTTAAACCAAAACCAATAATGGTGTCAAAAACTAAATATTCCTTGGAGCTTGTACCTAAGTGAAGTAAAAAGGTTGAAAATGAACAATATGGTGATCTTTTGAAATTGACGTGCGATTTTTCATTCCTCTCTTTTTATTTGACCTGACATTAAAAATGGTTCGTGACCTATTTTTGTACTGGAAGTGGGAGTAAGATCCAGTAACAAGAGTCTAGTTCGTGAAGAAGTTATTCGGTTGAACCGTTTGAATGCAATTTTATCTACAAGTAATTAAATAATTACAAGTAGTACTAAATTGTAAAATCAGTAATTACGAAAACAATTAACAAAAACAAATTATATAAAGATTTCTATATAAAGAGCAAAAACTTATATAATTCATGTAGTATACATTTTTTAAATAAAAAATTCAATATAACAATAAAATTATAAAAAATAAATATAAAAAATAAAAACAATTAGATAAGCCGGAAAAGGCGGGAATTATTATTTTTTTCGGAGATTTGCTGGACACCCTGTTGGATATTGCATAAATCAGTAGACATCTGGTGGATCGGCTGTTAACATAAAACACAGAAAATTTAGGAGGGTGCCAAAGAACTAGATCAGCCTGAGAGAAACATGTGTTCTGTTAGTTGAGGATTATATAAATAATTTACATAAAGTTAACATCAATCTATTTCCCCATTCTGAACTGTTCTGAACCACATAATTGACGTAAATTACACAATAATCAATAAAATGTGATAATAGCATATTAAAATATTATGTCGATCAATTATAATCATACATGTGACTGATTGACATAATATGTATAATTATTTATATACATTATTTGAACATTTGGATTTATACCTACATGAAGTATTATTTATTCTAATTTAATTTCAAAGATTTAAATAATGTTTACAAAAAACATATATGCAATATATCTGGTTATTAGAGCATAAAATGATGATTGATTTTCCATAGTAATTTAAACATGTTTGTTAGAGATGGCAATTTATTTATACGCAATATTCTTTTATTTATGTAAGGTACAATTCTTTTCTTTTTATTTTTTATCAGGGTGAAATGCAATACCCTTTTCTCACCGATGATGTGTCTTTATAATGAATTGTGTGATTCTATCATATTTGTTATTGTAAAATTAATATATAGAAAGCTATACGTATTATTTTTTATAAATGTATATTATGTTTTTAAATATCTTATAAATATTTAATAATTAATGTCAAATATTGAAAATATTAAATAATCAAATAATGAAAAGTAATTCCTTAGAAGCTGATTTATGAACGAAAAGATTATGATAAGTTACAGAAATGTCGTCGAGAATTAATGTTCCATTCTGCAGTTATAAGTCCAGTTTGCATTGCGACAATTTATGAAGATTCATACTTAAAACTATAATTTGCAGATGTCTATTGTCATTTCCCTCCACATTTAATTTTCACCGTTCCCATCCTTGAAACAATACAGAACCTGGACATTGATTTTCGTTTCTCTTTCAGACGTACACCGAACCTCCGGCCATGCCAACACCAGTTAATTCTAGTCCCAAGACGGACAAGGCATTCGACAACACCGCTTTTGTCGATTACGAAGAACCCTTGTCTTTGGAAAGTGAATATTACCAGGTGGAAGATAACTTAGATATACATGAAATGGGTAAAGCACAAATCTGATCTAACTGATTTAAATGAAAAAGGAGTTTCACTGACTTGGAGTCACCTTCAGGAAATGAAAGCAGCCAAACATTTTCTATTCTTTAGAGCTGATATGATTAATTATTATGATTTGTCTATTTAACATCATGATTTCAATCTTGAAGCTGATATCCGAGTCACTGGTCCAGTGCATAAAAACTTCCCTTGAATTCTCTTGGAAATTTGAAATTGACAATAGTCAGATCTCAATCTTTCATTTCAATTAAGGAAGGAACCTGGTGTAAATGCTTTCATTAAAAACAGACCTACATTTAGGAGAGGACTGAAGGAAGATAAACGATCTAATAAAAAAATTGATTTTTTCAATGAAAGAAATGTTGAAGTGAAAAAAGACAATTTCTCAACTCCAGTAATCAAAAATCAAATTAAGTTAAAAGTAGGTATATACTGAAGAGAAATCAATTTCAATTTTCATTAAAATGCCAGGCGTCCTGGCAGGATCGCCAAAAAAATTAATCCTTAGGATTTCCATTCACGTCATTTCGAATCCAGTTTTGAATGAAAACTCTGCATTCTCCGAAACTGGCGAAATTCGTTCACATCGTATTGTACAGACGATGTGAACGACGATGTGAACGTCTAGCATTAATTTATGCCAAAAAATGTTTTTAAATAATTTTGAAATATATATCAGGTTTCCCCCTTAACCACTTTCCAAGAGGAGTAAACCCTTGTTAAAATTATTCATTCGTTACGATTAACAAATATAACAGAATTTAATCATATCAATTGATAATCATATGCAATTGACCAATCGGAATTAATAATTAAAATCCTATTTCTTTTAATAGGAAATGCCACTCATTACAATAGCTTTAAATCCCCATTCCCTAATATGAAAAATGATCATCTTTCCATACCCTTCAATCACATTTAACAGATGATCAGCTTGGGAAAATTTCTGATTCAATCCTCGTACTTCTAATACAAATTCGAATAACATTTAATCAGAATGAATGGATTTTTAACAAGCCCAGGAAAACTCGAATTCCACTCCCACCAATAAATATCCATTAGCTGCCAACCCCTCCAGTCCATACTAATTCAACTTCGATTTCATTTAAGATTTACCGTTAAGTAGAAAAACATTTGACGTAGTCTGATCAAGTATTGATTAACACTACTCTAACGGCGATGGTAAATGACATGACAATCACACCAATCCGTTGCGTTAACGCGCCGCCATTGATGTGATTCCTCGTGGCCGTTTCAGGTGGCTTCGGGATCCAGACGCTGCGACCGCGGGTGAGCTCGCCGACGAGGATCGAGCACCCGAATCTGCCGCCGCTGAACCTGCACCCGCACAAGACCGCCTACCGCAAAATCGCGACGGGCCCGCGGGCCTCCGACACGATCCTACGAAGCGGCGTCGCTTCGTCCACCTACATTCCGACTATCTAAAACTGCCGAAGATGCTGAGCTTTTTGTAAGCGCGCGAGCCGAAATTTGCGTTACAAGCCGTGCAATTGCTTTCTATTTTTTTACTCCCATAAGTTGACGCGACTGTTCATTTTTGCACTGTAAACGAGTAATGGAAACTGGAGCGAGATTCGGGGATAGGGGTTCATATTGTAAAAAATAAGTAATTCAGGTTACGGTTTTACTGTAGTGAAAGCGTAGATATCAGGTTTGCCAATTATTTACAGTTTTTGTAGACTTTCCTTGTAGAAATAAAATATCTGAAAAATGGCCTGAAAATCTCTGATACCTCTAAAAATTTGTGAAAATCTCTGAAAAATTTTGATAGAATTTCAGAGTTTTTTCAGAAAATCTCTGAAAAGCTCTGACATTTCGAATTTTGGAAAGATTTTCAGAGATTTATAGGTATTCTGAGGTTTCAGATGATTTTCTTAGACTTTAGCTCTACACGGATTATTTTCAGACTTTTGCGAACATTTCTTTTCCCGAAACGAAAATTTTAGCTCAGTTTCCATTACTTTTTTACAGTGTCTTATGAATCAATTGCGACGCTTGAGCGAACTATGCGACTATATCGCGAAAGGCTTTCCGCGTAGGAAAAAGCGTGAGGTTGCGGAACTTCTAATGGAAATCGTCAAACGAGAATTCATGTGAAAAAGTAGGAGGGATGAAGAAAATCGATTTTAAACGAGATTTTTTCTATTGCGAAACTGTAATGTGAAAATGTTTTCCGTAACGTTACATTTTTAGACGCGGTTTTACGGTGGGAAGTGACGAGATTCTGACGCGAGATGTGATATAGTTTACCGGATCGGGTTTCCCGCCCAAATTTTTGCGGGAGTTCTCATTCGCGATTTCGCAACAGCCAATCATCACTCAATATATTCCCAATTTTTTCAATACATTGGGAATATATTGGGAATATATCGGGAATATATTTCTCTTTTTACTAAAGCTACTGTTATATTTGTAATATTCTCAGAATTAACTCATTATAGAATATTTCGTGTAATGAAGGATATTTTAATTAACATAAATTCAGCACAAATTATTCTTAATTTTGCTTAGCGAGATTTTTTTGTGATCTCATCTACTCGATCCTAAAATGTAGACATTCTAAGTAACCAATCCATTGAAACGTATTTTCCTACGCGGGTTGTGAGCGGAATTACCAAAGACTGTACATTTATCCGGCATTCACGGGGTTAATATTGAAGGCGAGTAAGCGTGGTATTTGCTTTTGAATAAATTCGACGACTTCACTGCTTTCCTTCGTTCGTGTCTCGTTTCGATTGACGGATCTCTGTATTATATGTACATTAAGACTTGAGTCAGTATTAGGACCATTGACGCGGAAACTGACTGTGTTCAGATAGTGATTTGAGCCGAGCTCTCAGGTACCGATTGGTTGTGTTTTACGTTAAGTTAGATTATTCGTTTTTACCTGTTGTTCGTGCAATTTTCGAGTACTTTACGCCGGGGTATAAGTGGTTCTGAGTTTGATTTACGTGAGACGGATTTACCGGAATTTACCGCTTGATGTATAAAAGTCACTGTTACAGAGGATAGGACTATAACACGGTATCAATGGAAATTTAGATAAAAAAGACGACGCAAAGAACACGGTGTACTGATTGTAAGCCCGAATTATGAAATAGCTGTCTGCACAATACTCACGACGAAATTGTATGGATTTTATGTATGTAACCGAAAATTCAATAAACTCATTTTACTCTAACGACAAATCGCTTTTCATTGCGAGATTACTGCGGCTGAATGAATCCCCCTGGCGGAATATAATGGCGGATTGTGATCGTAATGAAGACGCTGTTTTCAGGCAGAATTTCAAAACGGTGTGACTACGAGATATTTCTGGCTCCGTTGTGCGTTTTCAAGAAGCGGAATTTATTCGGCAATTACGCTTTGAATTTACGGCAAACGGCGGGGCGTTTTGCAGAAACGCAAATGTTATAAACAAAGCCGATAAATAGCCCGGAAGATCAACATAATGGTCATAAAGAAAATGTTCTTTAAATCCGCGGGGGAGTTACCGTACTTTACTTTACGGCGCTGAATTTATTTCGCGAAGTCGGGGATTATTTGTCATGAATTTGCTCTGCTTCTAAGTTACGACGACGTCGTAAGTCTGGAATTTGCGAGCGAAAAGAACCGTATTTGGTTACCGAACTTTTTTGGAATTCGGTAACGAAAACAAATTAATAATAAATCTATATTATGAAACTTTTTTTTTATTTAGAATTGAATATGAAAAATAATGTTAAATGTAATATTGATTGCATTTTTATAAACAAAATTGTTTGATACATTTAGTTTCGGTCCTGTATTATAACAAAATGTAAAATATCATTGAGTTTTTATCCAGATCGTAATGAAAGTTTTTTCTATGTTTGGTTATGATACATATAAAATCGAAACAAATTTCCTTAGTAAAGGAAATTTGTTTCGATATGCAGTAACATTATTTTAAATAAAATTATGAAACAAAATTGAATGAAGATCAACTATATATATATATATATTTCAAATAATTTATGAAATAAAAAATGCAAATATATTTTGGAAACTTCTGGCTATTAAATTTAATGAAAAAGTATTATTACCTGGGAGAAATTGAAGACAGTCACTTTTCCAAATCACTCGAGACTGACACACAAGAATGTAATACGAGGCTACGGTAGTAAACTCTTATCAAATAAGAACTACAAGAAAAATATTCTTTTCAAATACAAAGGATTAAAAAAGTATAATAAATATTACTATAATGAATAAAGGTAAAATAAAATAATATAAATATAATTTGTTTTAAATTTCATTTTGTATTTATTTTTAACAGCCCTATCCGATTCATCAAATCAAGATTGGCATACATAAAAATAATAAACCTACATTATTTTTCATACTATATTTAATTTTAAATCTAATATGAAAATATTATAAAAAATTTTTAAACATAAAATAAATGTATAAAATAAATAACAAACATTAAATTTAAATTTATTTTCAACCAAGATTGGCATACATAAAAATAATAAACCTATATTATTTTTCATCTAGATTTAATTTTAAATCTAATATGAAAATATTATTTAAATTTGTAAAACATAAAATGAATGTATAAAATAAATAAAAATGTTAAATTTAAATTTATTTTCAACATTAAATCTAACAAACATTTTTTCAGAATACTTATTTGTAAAGCGAAAATAAACATTTTAAACGGAGGTCGGGGTGAAATAATACGGAAGCCATAGAATTTTGTATGCAAAGTTTAATTATTTTTAAGTCATTTATCGTGACATTAATATACGACCTCGTTACCTCTACGCCCGCGTTAATGAGATCTATGACCGAAGATCGTCGCCAAGATCGACGTCGCCAAGATCGCAACCTTGGCGCCGGCGCTCCCTACGACGCCATTGTTGTTTTTTTGGTTTTTCTTCTTTTATTATATTTATATATGTATATACTTATGCATTATATCCAACATTCAATATTCATACGTTATTACGACGTAACTTTCCGTGCAAGTGTAAATTCATTCCAGTAGGCATGAAAGAAAAAGTCGTGACACACTTACATATAAAACAGCTTTGGTTTGTCAAATCCCTTTGTCCATTAGTTGCATTTTTTGCCTCCGTGAATTATTTTTACTTCATTTTTTCGTCCTCGAAAGTGGATATATACGCAAGGTGCACTTGTTTAGTTCTCCTTCTCGCTCGTCCTCTCTCGGTTCGACATTCGCACGTACAATCGCTCGCCATTCGTTAGTCTCGCTCGCTTTCACACGCACACAACTATCTGCTCGTGTGACATTACACACATAACACGCTCACTACAACGACGACATAGTTTCGTAATACGACTGCGAATTAGCCAGCGAATTTGAGCCCTCGCGCTTCGCGCGATTTGAAATACTGACGATGATATTCCGCTGTTACCGCAATTCGTTTCACCTGCTTCGCCCCGCCGAAACAATTGTCGGATCGAGTTTCCTGCGGGATCTGCTGCAGATCTCGCAGTAGGCGAAACGCGTGGGGATGATCTGTCGTCAGATCCCGCGGTGAATAGAATGGAAATGAGACTGGATCGAAGGTTGGGATCTGAAGACTTGCGAGATCTGCTGCAGATCTTGCAGTCTGCGAAATGCCTTGAGATTATCTAATATCAGATCTCGGTAGAAACAGTCCTGAATCTAATCAAGATCTGAAGTCTTAAACTAAGAGATCTTCAATTTTCTTAAAAATTCCTGGCTTCCTGGCAGGATCGCCTGCATTTCATTTGAAGATCTGATTTAGATTAAGTGCAACCCAGATTGATCTGAAGTCTTAAACTAAGAGATCTTCAATTTTCATTAAAATTCCTGGCTTCCTGGCAGGATCGCCTACATTTCATTTGAAGATCTGATTTAGATTAAGTGCAACCCAAGTTGATCTGAAGTCAAGTCTTAAACTAACAGATCTTAACAATTTCCAAATAAATTCTAACATCGAAAAACTATGAGCCCTAACTTGAGACTCGACGCCAAATCCGGTCGCAGGTCCGACCTGGATA
Organism: Ceratoteleas bidentatus; assembly: GCA_022817645.1. Classification (NCBI taxonomy): domain Eukaryota; kingdom Metazoa; phylum Arthropoda; class Insecta; order Hymenoptera; family Scelionidae; genus Ceratoteleas; species Ceratoteleas bidentatus. The sequence goes on from JABFPB010003422.1 coordinate 14,052, forward strand.
ACGAAACTGCTAGAATTTGCAAACAAAAACTCAATCAGATCCCCGAGTGCTTTCGCAGTGCGCGTCGATCCGATGTCGTTTCAGCTTTTTTGAAATTCAATTTCCGCCCAGCGGTGCGCTTGGTTGCGGGCCTCCGAATTACCCTCTAAATAATGCTGGATGCATCTTGCGAACTCGTGTATGTGTGTAAATGCATGTGCCTGCGTGCGTGCTCAGTGATACATGAAGGTCTAAATATCTAAACCCTGTAATAGATTCATCCATTTACCCATCGTTTAATGTTTAAACTTTGGCTTCAGTAGCGTCTTTATTCGTCTCCGACACGTCCCTCCCCTCCCCTCCCCATCTGTGACCCCACCCTCCCCCCACCTCAAAGTAGCGTTAAGTCAAATCCTTCTTCCGTCCCGAGCTTCGTCCGGGAACGGACACCCCGGGACTTCCGGGTACTAAACAAATGGGAACCTACGACAGGTCAAACGATAGGGACAAACTATACCGTTCTGGGCGGATATATGCTTAAGACAAACAAACGCATATTAGTCGCTTTCGCGGCAGGGTGCCTTGGATTCGTTTGATTGACCTCCCTATGATGTTCCATCCTTCCCCCACCCCGTAACTTTCGGTAGCTTGTTTTAGGAAACGGGATCAAGTTAAGTGATCCTGTCTAAGTCAACGGAACATCTTCGAGTGAATGTCAGAACGGAAACTGTACCTGGGAGGACCGTTGGACCAAATCGACCAGATCATTTTAGAGTCAGAGGATCTTATTCTGGTCCAGATAGTTCCTAGACAATTGCCAGACAGGTTCTAGACTGACTAGACAATTGCCAGACAATCCCTAGATAATTCCTAGACAACTGCCAGACAATCCCTAGATAATTTCTCGACAATTGCCAGACAATCCCTGGATAATTCCTAGACAACTGCCAGACAATCCCTAGATAATTTCTAGACAATTGCCAGACAATCCCTGGATAATTCCTAGACAATTGCCAGACAATCCCTAGATATTCTGACTAAATATTCAGACAATTGCCAGATAGTTGTTAATCTTTGACCATTTTGGTCTGAATTTTATCGTACTGATACACCTTCGTTCAGAAAGATTTGTCCAGTGACCCTCCCGAGTAGTGACTTGGAGCACCAGCGCCTTCGCATGTCATAAGCTTACCGTTACGTACTCCTTACGTCTGTATTACACGACTTCTATAATTCTTTACATCGACGAACATTGATCATATTAACGTGACACATTATTGGATTACGAGATTCGGGATCTGCGGATTGGCCTGTACACGTCGAAATTTAAGGTGCCCCCCTTAACGCCCGCGATAAAACATCTGAATAGAGATAACGCAAGACTCGTATATATAATATGTATAGAATCTAGAGCTCGGGGATGACCAGTACATTATTCCGTATTTTTTGCTTCGTGTTTGGTTTGCTGTTGCGACGGGGGGCTGTGGGATTTTCCGTATCCTTCGTCTGCGAAATTCGTCCGCGCGGAATTTTGATATGGTCGAACAGAACGTACCGCAACGGAAACGGCTCGCACGTAAAACCCGGTGATATAGGTCGTAACAAATGCGCGGCGCCGCGGTCGGCGCGTCTTACAAAAACTTATGCGAAGTGCGACAGTGGCGCCATCTGTCGGGCGACAGAGTGACCGGTGCCGGACGAAGCGCGCTTAAGTGGACGCCCGGAAAGCAAACGGGTCCAACGTGGAAAAAGTTGGTCTAGAGACTTGACAAGACTTGCCAGACTTTGGTCAGACTGGGTAGCAACTGCTTCCAGTTGCTAGAATTAGAACATTCTGATTCCTAGAATTGGTAGACAGTTGCCAGACAATCCATAGACAGTTGTTAGACAATTCCTAGATAGTTTCTAGAGGGATGCCAGACAATTTCTGGACAATTTCCAGACAGAGCTTATCGGCTAGACAATTGTCAGATAGTACATGATAGTTCCTAGACAGTTCCTACACAATTGCCAGACAACTAACAGACAGTTCCTAGACATCTGCTAAATAGTCCTTGGATAATTGCCAGATAGATTCTAGACAGCTTCTAGATAGCTTCTAGGATATTCCAGACCAATTTCAGTTAAGTACTTGTGAAAGTCTAGTCTGACTTTTTCCACAGAAGGTGTTCGTCTGTATGTGTGTTGAATGTAGGTTAGTGTATGTGTGTCGGTACACGATATAAAAAGTCTATCAAAACTTAACGGAACTACCACGTGGACGTGCAAGTCCGATGATAGGTGAGACTAGGGCCCGGTCTCGGCGCAGTCGGATGTGTCGTACAAATATAGAGCTACGCATTGACGGAGCTTTTGTAATACGCGCGGTTAGTGTCTGCTTCATGTTAGTTCGCTTGTTTGCCATTCTCTGTCCGAGATCTGACGCCGTGGCTGAGGATTCCGCGGTGCCGGAGGGGTTGACAATGGAAGAAGTGTGAGCCTGCAAAGCGCGTCGATGTCGATGGGTCCCTCATGGAAAGGAGTTTGGCAAGTCGGGCAAACTGGTCCAAGAGAGTCGAGAACGACTTAGAGATTTGGGAAAAAGGAAAAAGGTCCACATCTTAGGATCTCTTCCTTAGTTGATTTTGGAGTTAGGTCAATAGAAGCTGGGGACCAACTCCCGAAATTCGCCGGTAGCCGTTTCCACAAGGGCACTTTCTCTTCGGGATGCGGTGTGCATACACACATACATGCACACTTGCACATGTATGTCCATGTATGCACGTATACAAAGTATGAGTACGCGAATATCACACTCTCTTCGTCCGGTTTAAGTTGGTGATAGAGCGCAGGTCAGGGAGATCTTATCTCTTTGCTTTTGTCGTTTGACTTCGTCGTTTTTTATACAGCTTCGTCGTCGAAAATGAAACGCCCGAAACAAATCTGTATCATATATATTTGCTTTATATTTATATCTTTATTGTACAATGTGTGTCTAACCCTAATATATAACACAGTCATTACGTAGTAACAGTACTAATACTTGCATCGGCCGGGCGCGTCGCGAAGAGCGCCCTCTGGTTCCATCGCCGAGCGCCCTCTGGTGGAGGCGTCCTCAACCACTGGAACGGGGCGCCGGCGACGAGACC
>JABFPB010003423.1:0-17153 GCA_022817645.1 Ceratoteleas bidentatus
GAAAATAGCAGAACTTGAAGTCAGCTATTTTTGCGGAGGTTCATCCAGTAATAAAAGCGGGATTTTTTTCTCAGTGTGGGGAGCTGTGAGTAAGAAGTTTGGTCGACGTGTCCTTCGTCTTCGTAACTCTTGCCACGTAGTTCGACCGAACTACTTGATATTTCCATTTCTCATTATCCTGTTTACATTTACAGTATATTGTGCAACTAGGGAGGAAAGTTGATGATTTCCGACTGGATTTATCGGGCTATAAATCCGAAGTGGATTTATAGCCCGAGGCGAAGCCGAGGTCAACGTCAAATTTCTAACCGAGAATTAGGGTCGAAAGTTTACAGGCGAGAGAAACTTTCCGGGCCGGCCCGTCTTGTCACGCGGGCCGGGCCGGCAGACTTTCCAGGTTCGGGCGAAATTTCCGGCCCGGCCCGGCCCGCGCCGCGGGCCGGTTTGCAGGACTCTGTCTTATACAAATACATTTTCAAATTTCATTTTCAAATAATCCCCAACGACAACAACTTTATTTATATATAAATAAATTATAAACAAGTTATATATAAAGATTAGGTAAATTATTTTACAACGCTTAAAACAGAATTGAAAACAAGCAGAACAATAATCATTATGTTTTAATTGAAATAGCACGCGTCGCGCGATAGTCTATCCCCTCCATCGCCCCGCCCATGGTCGAGCTTCAGCGTCAGAATGGGAGTACTTACCGGGCATATTCGTGCACACTGTGAACGAAATACTCACCTCTGCACTAAAGACAATTTTTCACAGGTATATTTTCAGAATTATTATTGCAATAAAAAAATTACCTGGATCAGATTGAGCACAATTTGAAGTAACGTATTTAGTTGTATCTGTATGTGTATCATCAATTTCAGGTAAATCCGTGTCTGGTATAGATGGCAAATTTGGTATGGAATCAAGTGTCTTTGGCGATACAACTCCTTTAAGAGATTCTGCTCTGTCCAAAGCTTTCGTTATTAAACTAGTTAGTTTACTTTTCATTTTTTCATCCGTCGTTTTCTAAAGCAAACATACATTAATCAGACAATATTCAACTAAACATTAACAATAATGCAACAATAATCTATTTAATTTACTCACAACGCTAAGACCAAGTTCCACTGCGCTAGTGTATAATTTTATAGCAATATCTTTACAACCAGCTTCATCAGCATCTAAAGCTTGACTTAATAGAAATCTACACTTTTGTAATTCATTTTCGTTCGGCTTGATAGCTTCATTTTGTTTTTGCTTTTGATCTGCAACTTATTATTAAGGATATAATACAAAATTCTTAAATGAAATGACTGTCTTATATATATAAAATTATGTTATACTTTGTGACGTGGTGAACTCTTTGCAAAATTTCTTCTTCACTCATACTTCCAAACGAAAGTTCTACCAGCCCCTTCGCCACGTAACCTCAAATACTCTTTTATTGGGGCGAATGGGTGTCTATACTGAGACAATACTCAAATCCCAATTCGCTTTTTACTGGTCAGAATCACCAACGGGTTTGCCCGGACTAAAAAACTCTGATTTTTGTGTGATAAAACTGATATTTGTGTGATATTATAAATATGACACAAATATCACATAATCATCAAGTGAATCCCATGTTATAATATCCCATGCTGTTATATTCCATAAACTTTTATCCCCAAAATCGTATATCCCAATATCCCATATTATTATATCCCACGTACAATATCCCACGATATATCCCACGATATAAAATCAAGTATTATCACGAAATAAATGAATACCGTTACCAGTTCTCATTTATTCAACGGTGGTTATCAAAAGCACCAGCTACACCTTATCACCATTAATATGCGCCAGATTAAGTCATCATAAGCACCAGGCGGCGGATATCAAAAGCGCCAGATCAGATCCATCATAAGAGCCAGATCAGCAGACCCATCATAACACTTTCCCTGTGCAAGCTTCCCCCACTACTTTCAACACAAACACAATTTAGAGAGACACTGTTATGACAACAAGATGGAAAGAAAGGAGACAGAAATATACACATTCAAATGTCACACGTACAGACGATTGGCGACGTTGCATAGGGAATGTGTTAACCTGGAATTTTGTATATCTCGAAAAATACGCATCGGACAGAAAAATTTGCCGAATCCAAACTTTAATATCTCAAAGGGGGACTCCGTTAGTACTGTTTTTGACAAAAAGTTCCCAACACTTGTTTGTTAATTTGTTAGTTTTTTAACTCGATGAATTGTGTGCAGAAAAAAGCTTATTTTTAGAAAAAAGCATTTTTAGCAAACCGTGACCAACACTTGTTTGTTAGTTTTGATAGTTTTTTACTCGCTCAACTTTATGTCAATAGCATTTTATAAAAAGCATGGCCAAACTTGTTTGATAGTTTTGTCAGTATTTTTTAGACTGCTTTCCATAATAAATAGTATATTGTGCACCTAGGGAGAAAAGTGGATTTTTTCTCCCGCGGGTGAAGCACGCACGCCAGAGCCGGAGGCTCGCCGAAGGCGAGCCGTAGGCGAGGGCTGCGTGCTTCACCCAAGGGAGAAAAAACTTTTCTCCGTGGTGCACACGATATTTTTCCTTACAAGGGCACATAGTGTTGCTAGTGCTTAGAGGACCCTTCGGCAAGATAGAGGAGTGAAGCGGGCTGCATCTTGCGGGATGTTAGTTTGTTTGTTTATGACAAAGTGTTATAAACAATTGATAAACTATTGATAAATGTTTTTAAATTTTTTTATAAAAAAATATGAAAAAAAATTTTTTATTATAAAAAATTCTAAAAAATTCTAAAAAAATGAAAAGAAAATTCAAAAAAATTCTAAAAAATTCTTAAAAAATGAAATAAAAAAATTCTAAAAAATTCTGAAAAAATGAAAAAAAAATTCTAAGAAATTCTAAAAAAATAAAAAAAAAATTCTAAAAAATTCTTTAAAAAATGAAAAAAAAAATTCTAAAACATGAAAAAAAATGAAAAAAAAAATTCTACAAAATTCTAAAAAAATGAAAAAAAATTCCAAAAAAATTCTTAAAAAAATTCTAAAAAATTCTAAAAAAATGAAAATAAAATTCACAAAAATTTTTAAAAAATTCAAACAAAATTTAAAAAAATTCTAAAAAAATGAAAATAAAATTCACAAACATTTTTTTAAAAAATTCAAACAAAATTTTAATAACTTCTAAAAAAATTCTAAAAAATTCTAAAAATTTTTTTTAAAAAAATTTTTTTAAAAAAAAATTTTTTTAAAAAAATTTTTTTTTAAAAAAACCCCCCGATTAAAAAAAAAACGTATGAAATTGAAAAGTAAAAGGAAAAAAAAATAAAAGGTCAGATAAATTTGTATGCTTTTGAAGGTTACAATAGAAATATAAAAGTACATACTTGATAGTCTTTTATTCAACATATTTGGTACTTTATATTTAATTTGGTAATTATTTGGTGTCTATCACTGAGAATTACAACTAAAAATCACATAATTGATCGCAGTCTTGATAAACTTAAATATCACATATTTGATCGCAGACTTGAGAAAATTAAAACTAAAAATCACATTATTAATCGCAGTCTTGAGAAACGTATTATCACATATTTGATCACAGACTTGGTAAAGTTGGTCATCACAGTGATAATCACAGACACAATGCACTAGTGCTGCCCCGAAAATGTTTGGAGCTTAAGATTTGAAGGTGAGGTTGAAGTTCGGACAGTTCGTGATGGTGATGTTCAAGGGCTGTCCGTTGAACATCGTGACCTCCTTGCCTTGAACTTCGGCGTCCACCTCCATCGGTGTGTCTTGCTAAAAAAAACAATATTTTAAGTATTTCATTTCAGGTTTTTGAGGGTTTTAAGTAGGCTTCTCAAATCAACTTTTCATTTTGTATCCATTTTTTTATAAACTTTTAAACTATCCCAGCAAACCAAATATGGGATTGGCTCAAAATTGGTCTGTAATTGGACAATAAACAACTAATTATTGGTCAATTAAATTGCTTTGAGCAATTATTGACTAATTGTGAGAAAATCTGGTTTACTGGGATTGATAATTTGAACTGTTCAGAGTTCAAATGCTATTATGACACAATTATTGGTACATTTAACAACTGTTTTCGCGCATTTCATAGTGATTATAAATTTATGAAACAAATAAGCATCTTCGTTTAATTACGTATAAAATAATATATTTGAAAGTATATTGAAAAACGTATGACAAGTTGCGTGTTCAATTAACAAGCATAGTTCTGAGGTCTCTCGAATATCTTTATATTAATATATACCTGGACTTCTCCACCAGCGGGTGGCATGGAGATATTTGATGCCAACATCGACACCGTCTGCTTATTTTGACGTATTGAAGCGTCGACGTAGCCATCAGCCACCGCGGCCGACTTCCACTTCCCGTGACGTTTAAGATCGTCCATCGTTCCACCCGCTTCGGCCAAGAGCGTGGCCGACGTACGCCGATAGCAATGGCCGGTGTATTGGTTTGCGTTTGGAAGCTTCAAAAAAGTGGCGATTTCTCGCGGAAACTGTCCGAGTTTGTTTTTACCCATTGGCTGAATGGAACATTTCCCTTTTTTATAAGTTAGGAAGAATCTGGTAGTTTTGGCATGTGGTGGGCGCAGTTTTTCATATTTCACGACAAGGTCGGTGAACTTTGCGTCGACTACGAAAAACTTGCTGACGTGGGTTTTCGTGCTTGGTATCGAAACCTTGATAAGGCCCCCGTGACGTTCAATGTCATTTGTGCCAATGTTGACCATTTCTCCGGATCGCAGCATCCCGCACACTCCAAACACGAGTGCAACCTGCAGATAAACAAATAACTTATTATTGAGCATGATAACTGGCATTTGTCAATTTCTCATTCAGAATTAGTTTAAAAAATGCATTCCAACAGGAAAGAGAGAGTTACAATTTTATTGATTTGTGGATTCCAGTTCTCGGTTTGATATATTTGAGTGGTGTATTTTGAGGCTTTGTAATTTTTAATCGATTCAAATAGCGTCTTCGAATAGGGCCTAAATATTGGAACATTAACCTTAAATAAAACGTGACAGAAATTGACTCAAGGACTAAGACTAAGAATCCACCAAGGCTAGAAAATATGGGGTTTTTCATTTTACATTTTCCGTGTCCTGTCATATATTTTTAATTTTATGTACGAAATTAAAAATGTTGAATCTAATATCGAATCAAATACAACATTTAAGTAGGTTTAAATGTATACATTATTCAATGTTTACTTGATGAAAATATTTCATGAGTTTAAAAATGTAAAAACATGTTTTATTTCTGAGTCATTGTTTAAATTCGTCACTGTTTCATAAAACCAGTTTGTTTACCTTCGTTGCTAAATAGTCCACATCGGCAGCTTCTACCAGGAACTTCTGGATTTGGTCGTGATCTAAAGTTTGTGATTTTTTTGCCTGGTAGCCAACGCTTTTTTGCTTTATGAAAGCCTTGAGCGATGCGTAGGTAGCTGAAAATACGAATTCTAATTAGATATTGTAATGGCTAAATTAAAGAAATGTTAAGTTAAAACAGACAAAAAGAGTTGTCATCAAATTTCGATTAATATAACATTTATACCAGATAAATATTCAATTATTGTGAACACATAATTACATGCGATTTATCTGAATTTGCAAATAAATTATTGCTTTAGTTATCATATTGCATGCTATAACAGTTTTAAAGGTAAAATAATAAAGTATAACCTTGAAATTATGAATACATGAATAAAGTAAACAAGGTCCAACAATTTTCAATAATTAAGTTGTTACTTACCAATATTCACATGGAGTTTTGCGTTAATCATCGCCTTAAGCATAGAATAATTCGACCACATTGTACTTGGCATTTTTGTCTCCGAAAGATATCCAAAATAGGCAATCAAAACAGTTTCCGAAACTGAATTAACTTTCATTTTAGCCGACCAAGCCGAGAAATTTTTGTACGTCTCCTCGTACTTATTTGCCGACATTTGAGGAATCACATTAGCCGTCGCTTTCGCGGCCAAAGCTAGTACCTCCGGCGGTAAATCCTCCTCGAACATTTTCCCTGGCGGCTGGCGATCACTGGCGATTATTGACAAACACTGACCAAAATACAAACTGAAATCTGAAGGACTTTGCGCATTCAAACGTCACTCGCGTAACCTTCGCGATCAGTCCACTAGGTGGCGCGCGCAGAGAGGTTAATTTAAAATTTCTCGTTGCAGCTTAGCATGGGAGAGTATTTGATATTTGACCCGCAAGGTGGCGCCCGCAGCGAGGGAAATTTAAAATCTGTGCTGAGCCGGGCGTCACGATCCTATTTAATGTTTGGCTCGCAAAGTAGCGGGCGGGCGCAGTGATGGGAATTAAACAAATCTGCGCAGCTGTCTCGAGCGTTTTTAATATGTAATATGTAATAACAATAATAATATAATATTTAATTTAAAAAATTTAATTTGTAAAATACATGTTAAACATATTCAAAAGAGTCAATACTCGTTGGAAACATGTAAAACACAAATATTATAAACAACTTTAGACACAAATATTTGTAAATATATTGTTATACAAAAATTGTTGAAAACCAATTATTATCAATAAATTATTATAAACAATAAATTTGTTATTAAAAAATTGTTATAAACAATCAATATGTTATACATAATTAATTTCTTATAAACAATCAATATGTTATAAATAATTAATTTCTTATAAACAATAAATATGTTATAAATAATTAATTTCTTATAAATAATTTGTTATAAACAAATTGTTATAAATAATAATTGTTTATAAACAAATTGTTATAAACAATCAATTTGTTACAAAAATCAATTTGTTATAAACAAAACACGTCTAAACAGGAGTGGGAGTGTGAATTTTGATGATTTTCTTTTTGAAATTTGTTAATTTTTTTTGAATTTTTTTTTATTTATGTTGATTTTTTTGTTAATTTTTTGAATGTATTAAAACTTTCATTAAATTTTTTTAATCAAAAAAATTTTTTTTTGATTTTTTAAATAATTTTTTTTGAATTTTTGAAAAGTGTGTAAACAATTTTTTTTTAATGTTTAAAAAAATTGTAAAAAATTTTTTTTGTATTTTTTGAATTAAAAAAATTTTTTTTTAATTTTTTTGAATTAAAAAAAATTTTTTTTGAATTTTTTTTGAATTTTTTTGAATTTAAAAAAATTTTTTTTGAATTTTATTGAATTTTTAAAAAATTTTTTTGAGTTTTTTTTTAATTTTTTTTAATTTTTTTGAATTTTTTTTGAATTTTTTTTGAATTTTTTTTGAATTTTTTTGAATTTTTTTTGTATTTTTTTGAATTTTTTTGAATTTTTTTTGAATTTTTTTTGAATTTTTTTGATTTTTTTTTGAATTTTTTTGATTTTTTTTGAATTTTTTTGAATTTTTTTTTTGAATTTTTTTGAATTTTTTTGGAATTTTTTTGATTTTTTTTGAATTTTTTTTTGAGCGGGAGAAAAGTACGGCCAAGCGGGAGAAAAGTAATCGGAGCGGGAGAAAAGTAGTGCCGAGCGGGAGAAAAGTGATGTGAGCGGGAGAAAAGTGCCGGCCCCGGGAAAAAAGTACCGAGCGGGAGAAAAGTGAAACTTTTCTCCCTAAAAGTAGGGAGCAAAGTAGCACTTTACGTGCCCGTGTGAGGAAAATTAATTTTTTATACAATAACATAATATTTTGTATATAAATTAATATTTTATACTAAATATTATTTTATTGTATAAAAAATGTGTTTAACTAAGAATTTAATTTATTTATAAAAAAACAAGTCATAGTTTATATTTGAATGGAAAGTTATTGAAAGTATTGGTTTATATATTTAATTATTTACTTTTTATAGCAATAACTGATAATTTTCTAAATATTTTTACATTGCGGACGTTTTCCTGTAGAGAATATATATTTTGGTGTTCAATTACGGTGAGATTTGAATTCGACGCATATTCGAAATAGCGGCAACGTGTCTGGCAAGAAACGTTGGTCATTGTCAGAGTTAAGTGGGATTCGAAATAAATATAACAAACCGATTCAAACAAACACGATCTATATTCTGGGTATCGTTACAATGAAACTCCCAACAATGTGTTCGCGCGTCGAGGCACAAAGGAAGAGTGTTCGCGCAGCAGAATGCGCGCCAAAAAGTAAAAACGGAAGAAGGTGGCGCTGATAACCAAGACTCGTAAAGCGCGGTAAATTCAAGTTATTCCGACACTTCCCCTCGAGACTTGGTGGGTGCCTTCTTCTTCACACGGATCAATTTCAGACCTGCATTTCCGAGGAGCGTCTCGTGCTTGAGGCGGGGCAATCCCTTCGTGAACACGTCAGCAATCTGCTTCTCGGTCGAGATATGTTCCACGGTGAGCTGATCTGTTCCAGTGGCGTCCCTGATAAAGTGGTGCTTCAGATCCATATGTTTACTTTTAGCATGAAACACAGGGTTTTAAGCCCTGACGTCAAAGCGCTCCGGCTATCGCAGTAAACCTTGAAATTGGTGAGTTCGTTGAAACCGAGTTCCCCGAAAAATCGCTGAGTATATATGGCTTCTCTTGCGCAATCGGTCAGAGCCATATACTCGACTTCCATCGACGATGGTGCAACAGTCCGTTGCTTGCGCGCATGCCATGAAATTGGACTTCCATTCATGAGAAAAGCGAATCCAGTAAAGGATCGCCTGTCCTTGCAGCAACTCCCCCGGTCAGCGTCGGTGAAAGCTTTGATTGGCCCGTTGCTCTTGGTAAACTTCAGTCCTACGTGGATGGTCCCACGCAAATATCTCAGGACTCGTTTCGCAGCCTTCCAATGCTCTTCGCCATATGAGTTGTTAAACTGCCCTAAGTAGCTCACGGCGAAGGCGATGTCTGGTCGAGTCGTCGTGGCCAGATACGTTAGCGCTCCAATGATTTCCCGTTAGGGTAACTTCAGCTCGCTGTTGGTAGCGTCGTTCTTCTTCGTGAGCTTTACGGCCAAATTACGCGATCTCACCAGGATCTCGGGCTGTAACCAAAATATCATCAACATAAATAATGATGAGTAAAATGTTCTCACCTGAACCAACGTAATATAAACATGGGTCGCATGTAGACGGAGTCGCGCCGAATGTTCTAAGCGCAGATTCAAGCTCCTGGTACCATCTGCTTCCTGATTGGCGTAGACCACAGAGTGCTTTTCTAAGGTGACAAACGTTGTTTCCCTTACGAATTTCTTTCAGCATACTTCTGGCCTTCTTCCTGACTTGTTCCTTCCCAGTAGTAGCAATCAATTCGAGAGTACCTTCAATCGATTCCGGCAGCTCCATCCAAATGTCCTCTTCCAAATGCCCATTGAGGTACGCTGTCTCGACATCAAATTGGTGGATCTCCATTTCACATCTTGCGGCCAATGCTACGACCGAGCGAATGGTACTATGACGCGCTACGGGTGCGAAAGTTTAAAAAAAATGTACTCCAGGCTGCTGACTAAATCCACGAGCGACTATTCGCGCCTTTCGTTTTTCGACGTTCCCTTCGGAATCAAACTTGTTTCGCAGAACCATGCGACATCCGATAACTTTCTGCTATGTTGGACGGTCTATAATCACCCACGTATCATTGTCGATTATGCTCGTCATCTCTTTGACAATTGCCTGATGCCATTCGTCCGAATCGTCGCCCTCCAAAGCTCGTTTCACCGGTACTTCTGATAGCAGTGACATCGGTTGGTCTTTATCGATATCCAAGGTTCGTCGACATGAGAATTGTCTCCTTTGTCGTCACGTCTCGCACTCCTCCTGGTGATCCGTTGAAGACGTATCCTGGCTAGCAATGTCGATGAAAGGATCATCCCGCTCCTGCTCTGAAAATTCATCTCGCGAACTCATACAAGGATGAATATTTTCCTGGAATTTGACGTCACGGCTCACGATAATTTTTTGTTTCTTCTCCGACCATATACGGTATCCTTTTGCCTGACTAGCGTATCCAATGATAATGCCATCTAGCTCACGTGGTTGGAATTTACCTTTTCCAGTATCGAGGTAAGTATCGAGGTAAATAACCATAGAACCGAAAATTCTCAGATGTTTGATATTTGGGACCTTACCATGCAGAATTTCGAAAGGTGTCCGGCCTCCTAGGGATCTTGTTGGCATCCTATTTCGGATGTAGCACGCAGTGTTAACTGCCTGGGCCCAGAATTTTCCAGGAAGACCCGCTTCGATCATCAGACATCTGGCCATTTCTACCAGTGTCCTATTCATCCTCTCCGCGATGCCATTCTGTTGAGGATTTCGTGGAACGGTGAGCCTCCTGGTGATCCCTTTGTTCTTTAAATAGTTGTCGAAGTCCTGATTAACAAATTCCTTGCCATTGTCTGACTGGGTTGACTTCGCGGATTTTCCTTTCTGTTTTTCCATTAAGGCGATGAACTCCTTCGTCACTTCCAAAGATTCGGCCTTCGACTTTAAAAACCGTTCTTCGCACCATCTGGAACGATCGTCGATGAATTCTATGAAATATTTGGCTCCCCCCGATGGATGGCTTTCTCATGGGACTACGTACGTCTGTATGTATTATTTCGAGAATGTCCGAGTTCCGATCCGATTTCTCGATGAAAGGTGCCCTGTACATCTTCCCCTGGACGCAAATGTCGCATTCGAAGTCATTGGTGCTGCCCTCCAATCGAACTCCTTGTACGATTCCGTTTGAAATCGCGTTGCGTATGTCCGTCTGATTTGCGTGTCCTAACCGTCGATGTAACGAGTCGAATGTCAAAGTGTTGTATCCCGAAGTTGTTGACATGGCGCACGAACTCGCCTCGGTTTCTCGTGCGTAGAATAAATTTCCAACTCGATCAGCAGTCAGCCGAGGTTTCCCATTCTTGTCCATCACGACTGCCGATGTTTTGCTGAACCTAACCTCAAAGTTGCGGTCGACGCTTTTACTTACGGATAATAAATTCGTCCTGAGATCTGGAACGTGCAGCATATGATTCAGGGAAATGATGGAATCGCTGCCATAAACATCAGCCTTGAACACCTTCACCGAGAGTCTCCATCGTGGTATTGTAAGCGTTCTCAATATTGTCAAATAGAGTTGCGTCATTGCACATTTGCGACGTCGCCCCACTGTCAGGGAACCAACCTGTATTCCTTTGTCCCACCTCCGACGATGACAGTGCGATAATATTGAGAGCGGTGCCCTCTGCCCGATTAGCTGACTGCCTCTTTTTGTTTCTGCAATTTTCCGCTATGTGGCCTGCTTTGCTGCAATTGAAACACTGAATTTCGGATTTACCTTTTGATTGGCTGGAGCTATGCGACTGTTTCTTCTTTTGTTGAAAATTCTCACCACGAGAATTCTCACCACGCTGTGTCAACAAAGCTTCTGACGCTTCGGTTTGCGAATGACTCTTTCGCGCATCAAACTCTTCGACGATTTTCACTCGCAGAACTTCTGGGCTAGGTAACTCATCTCGTGTCTCAATTGCCACTCGAAAATTTTCAAAGTTATTCTTTGAAAGCTGTATAATAACATAAAGTTGGTCAGCATTGAGATTTACCTCCATGTCCTGCAACTTGCCTACCGCATCGAAAAATTCATTCAAATGCGTGCGCACGTCCTCTCCGTCCGCCATTTTCAGAAGCGTCAGTTTCTTCAGCAACGTGGCTTTTCTTGCAGGACCCTTGGATTCGTAGATTCCTTCTAGTTTTTCCCACGTTTCGCGCGATGTTTTGCAAGTCTTGATTTGCTTCAACTCTGTCGAATTAATTGAAAACACAATGTTGGACATGGCCTTCTATTCATTTCTCGTCCAATTTTGCACTGCATTCGGATCCGCATCGTTCGGTTCGGGTTTCACGGTTTCTCCATTAACGTAACCCCAAAGGTCGGTTTTAATCAACACTGCTCGCATCTGTAGCTTCCAGGTGTCGAAGTTTTCTTTGTTTAGTAACTCGTTTCTCGACATGTTTGCCACGTTAATCGTAACGTCGTTTTCCCGCGCGACGACAACTACGCGACCAATGTAACCTCCGAACAGAAACGAACGACTTTAATTTCGGTTATCACTTTGCGATCCTGGGCCCATAACCTGTCAGAGTTAAGTGAGATGCGAAATAAATATAACGAACCGATTCAAACAAACACGATCTATATTCTGGGTATCGTTACAATGAAACTCCCGACAATGTGTTCACGCGTCGAGGCACAAAGGAAGAGTGTTCGCGCAGCAGAATGCGCGTCAAAAAGTAAAAACGGAAGAAGGTGGCGCTGATAACCAAGACTCGTAAAGCGCGGTAATTTCAAGTTATTCCGACAGTCATGATAGTCTTGACCCAATTTGGCCGAGTAGTTAGCATCCCTTATTGCCACCGCGGGGTCTCGAGTTTGCAGAGACTCCGTGCTGGCAGGTACGACAGAAATGTCGGACATAATGGAAGGTATTTTTTTGGCACAGAAATGATTATTCGAGATTACTTCTCGTCTATTGTGAAAAATTATGAAAAGCTCACCAATCACTCATAATGTGAGGACATAAGGAGTCACCAGTGAGCCACCTGTGAATTACATGTTGGCCACATGTTAACTCCCTCTGAGCCCACTGCGAGTTCATTGTAAAATTCAATGTTGACTGGGATTCGGTTTTATATGAATTGGAAGTCACACCCACGTATGTGATTTAAGGAAATAAGTGGGAAATTTTGAATCATAAATGAATTCCATGTGAATCATATTTGAAACAAATAATGAATATAAATTAATTCAAAATGAATTCATTTCACAATTGTGGATTTCCGGGAATGTCAGTTATTCAGTTAGGTTTGAAATATTATACAAGCCGATGTAGTTGGGAATCGTTAAAAAGACACGTTATTCTTGGGTAATGTTAAGGTCATATCCAAAACAAAGAGATGGTTTGAATTGACGATTTGGCGCGAAAACGGATTTATTGATAATTAAAAAGAAAGTAGTAATCGAATGCTGGTTTTCTGACCTTTCCAACATTTTGCATTAAATTTCGAGTCTTTCGAACTACTTTTCGATCTTTTTCGACAAAGCATTTCAAGAAAGTTGTGTTTCCGTTTTCGAGCTGACTTCTAACCTAAAAAATAAACTCCGAACAACGAAAACACGATTTTCTTGAACATGCGTTGATTTCTGCATTAAAACACGCAGATTTTAATGCAGAATGCAGTCAGGAAATCATCATTCGATCACTACTTTCTTTTTAATTAACAAAAATCCGTTTTCGCGCCAAATCGCCATCTCTTTGCTTTGGGCTTGGCCTTAACATTACCCAAGAATAACGTGTTTTTTAACGATTCTTAACACATATTGGCTTGTATAATATTTCAAACTTCAGATTTCGATTCAAACTTCAGATATTGATTCGACATCACTTTAATCTTCCGTTTATTTCAGAGAAAGTTATAACTAACGTCGTTGTACGTGAGTGAAAACATAAATAGGATTTCAACATGCCGATTGTTATAGCACTGGATGTTTCCCTATCGATGAGACGTCTGGTTTTGAATGGCAGTAATGATGGATCTCCAAATCAACCGTTAACTAGACATCATTTGGCAGTTCATGGAATCAATACACTGTTGAACTACCTTCAGTTAAATTGTAGATTAGAATTCGTATCACTGGTAAATATGTCGTTTTGTGTAGATTCACATTCAACACTTTATTCAACATAAGGTACCCTATCAGCAAAGAATATTATTCAATATTTCTATAGTGTTACTGTAATATTGAATGTCCGCATAATATTACAGTAACACTATAGAAATATTGAATAATATTCTTTGCTGATAAGGTACTTATGTTTAAAACTATTTATTCTACCAAGATGAGTAAGTTATAAAAAATGCATTACTCTTATTGCACTGCCATACTACCTTAACGAGCGATACGAGGAACTCGCGCAAGCTGTCAAGCCCTTAATATCAATTTTCCAATATTTATCCGTAGTTTTTCCGCGCAAGCCCTTGATTTACGGGCGAGGATTTTTGTTGCGCGGGCAAACAGTTTTTACCTCATCGCGTAACAAACGATCCATTGTGCTGCGCAGCAAATCGCTTAATTGTCTATCGGCGAAGCTTGTCGTTGGCGCGATAGACGCTGCAGTTACATTAGATTACGCGGATTTATGGCGCTCATAATTTTCGTTCGCTGAATAATGACAACTGTTTATTCGGCGGCGCGCTTACCTTGTAAGATACTTGATGCATTGTCGCGGCAAGTATTTATCACGCGCAACACGACGCGGTATTGAATTCGTCGTCGCGCGGCGCAAAAATTGCGTTTCGCCGCGCGTTCGGGCGATTTTTGCGCGCCGCGCTTTCCCTTCTCTTTGAAAACTCGTTCCGCGGCATTCAATGCACGTGTGTCACAGCACGATAACTCTTCCGTATCTTGTTATCTACAGGAGTTACATTTGTGCCATCGGCGAGTGTCTGATGCCCGTTTGGCCCTTGACGAACCGGCCGACATGCAATAACGTAGCTGAATTTACGATTAGGCTGCTTTTTCTTACTGTGCGTTCTTATGCAACGATCACAGGCACTCAAAGAAATTCATACATTCAGAGAAAACTGCCCCAAAAGTTAATTGCCACTTTAAATGTACCACTCATGTTTTACCATTTAAATGAAAAATCTCTACTACTTCACTGTAAAAAAAGGTCTTCAGATTTTACACAATTTGAGTTTGCAATATGCACTCTATTCAAAAATGTACTTTATCACAAAATTTACTCAATTTTGAGTAAATTTTACTCAAATTGTGTAAAATTTATCAATTTTGAGTAAATTTTACTCATAAAGTGCATAGTGCAACCTCAAATTGTGTAAAATCTGTAGACCTTTTTTTACAGTGTTGTCGTTTTAACCACTCGTATGGTGCAATTCAGTTTTCTCAGTGTATACTCTAAAGTCTTATTGTGAAAATTACGTGCATAGATAGTATTATCAGACTTCTCTTTCGGTATACTTTTTACTAGTATAATGTTACCATTCTTCAGCCATACCATATTTTGTCATGAAAAATACAAATTTTTTTCATGGTACGAATACCCAACCGCAAACGAACCAACCAAGCATTTTTATTCGAGTCATCTCTCGCCAAATTAGCGAACAAAATCGATTCCGGTCATAAATCACTCGTGCGGACGGTCAGTCGAACGGCGCGTTGCAATTACGCGACAAACGTAACGACATTAACCGACATAACAGTAGTTGCAGCGATTCCTTAATTTTAATTGGAGCAAGGTTTATTTTGAGACGCAGTTTTTGCCCGCGCATGCAAATCACGGTGCAACCGGATTTTCCGGTTAAGCGCGGTTGGCGTCCACGGTTATTATTAGCATTAACAACTCGTGGAATAAATTATTTTGTACTTCGCGGTAACTTCCTGGGGAAAAAGGTTCGTTAATGATCATTAGTGATCACGACGGCGCCATGTTGGCTTAGGGAAACGGAACCAGTTCATCGATTCGTGATGTTGTGGCTTGTTTAAATAATCGAGAGTGGACCGAAACTGATCGACGTATGTAAACAAATAAATATTTTGAAAATAAAATAGTTTAAACAGTGATACATTTTACACTAAATAAAACGTTTGAACTGTTTCAATGCATTGGGAGTCAACATTAAAAAAATATCCACGTGCTTCGTATAGCAAGATCGTATAGCAAATGGGCTCAGATGACTCTATAGTGTTGGAGTTTTTGCAGTGTTTCAGACTTTAAAGTAGTTCTTATCACACACGCTAGTCAAAACAAACACTAATCAATTCGGAAACCATTGATATGAAAAAAATGTACATAAAAAGAAACAGTTACTAAAACCGACGTAAACACTCAGAGAAATTTCTTGTAGAAATGTTGATAAAATTTGGAATAATTTATCCAAAATGTTTGGTAACAGTTAAAAAAAACTCTAGTAATGAAGGGAAAACTAATTTTGAAGCAGTTTTTGAAGGTTTTTTTTATTAAAGTTAATTCTTCGTAATGAGTTTATCGTAATATCTTTAAAGTGAGTTAACTTGTTCTGCCTTTCTTCCGCAATATCGTTTAAATTTGTTTCGTTTAAAATATCCGTATACATCTAAAAAGCGAAAACCTCAAACTGTCAAAATTGGGTCTCTGTCCCAATCTGACATTTCCCGCACTCTATATACACCATCTCATTAATATCTGACACCAATTCAATAATTTGACGAATAAATTACTATTTCCAATCGCCTCCCATTAACTTCGCATACAATATTAATTGCTCCCCGCTTTCAATCGCAACCTTTTCAATCGATCGTTTCTCGTCGATTACGTTTCATCGATTATTTCCCACCGGTTGTAACGCGAGCGAAGTCTCGGCCGAACACTGCGGCGGCGGCGGTGCGGGAAAAAAGTCACGCAAACGAAAATTAAAGCGAAATCACATTTGCAATTGCTGTAATTAAATACCCGAACGATTTTTGCGGCACGCAGTTGACGGGAACCGCGCGCTGCAGTGTCGGGTTGCGGCCGCGAAAAGCTTACGTCACTTTACTATTTTGATATTGTCGTCCGCAAGAGAAGCCAACAGCCGTCGCGAGGCACACTTGAAATTGTATTAAGCGACTTTGGAAACCTGAGCGAGCGACCGCAGCGTTCTTCTCGGGCACTTTTTTCGGACTTTTATCGTGCGCGCCGCCCCCCTCCGCGCCTCACCTGAAACCCCGCCGGCGCCTCTTTCGCACGTCCCAATCGGCAGAAATCATTAAACACACTCCGGACAAATTTGTCGCAAATATTGACGCAAGGAAAGTCACGCTTTCTTTCGAGCCGAGGCCGAAAAAAGCCGGCAGAGGCTGGCAGAGGGGGAGGGGGGTGGCAGGGGCCGAAGGAGGCCGCCGGAGGGGTCTGAGGTTTTGGTCAACTGGTCGGAGACAATTTCTCTCTGGTCCTTGATGAGTAACCGCGTGTCGTCTGTGCCCGGCAAGAACTTGCCTTTCAGTCGCAAATGCCTGCGCACCAAAGAGAGCACTGACCTTTTTACTTCAAGCTGTCGCCGTGTCTCGCAATCCTGCCCCCCCCCCTCCCCCCCCCGCTCCGCCTGACCCGTCCCCCGACGCAATTCTCCAGCGTCCTCCGGCAGGACCGAT
>JABFPB010003424.1:0-17154 GCA_022817645.1 Ceratoteleas bidentatus
TTTCCATATATTTTCAATATATTTCAATATAATGGAAATATATTGAAAATATATTGGTGCAGTATATGGCAATATATTACGAAAAACATATAGTGGAATTACATCGGAAGTATATCGGCGATATATTGTCAACGTATGTTAAATGGCAATATATTAGAAATTTATTGGCACCATATATTTTCAATATATTTTCTATATATTGAAAATATATTAGAATATATTGAACATTTTTATATATTAGAAATATATTTTTACTATGTTCCTTTTTACCAGGGTATTCTCATCATAACTTTCATATGCATATGAACATCCCTAGTGAAAGTAGGAATATATTCCCGATATGTTAAAAAATTAAAAAATGTGTGCCTGATATATTCTAAATATATTCCCAACTTTTGCGATGTACTGGGAATATATTTTAATTTTTGCAGTATATCCCTGATATTCCCATATGTTGCCATATACTGCACCAATATATTATCAAAATATTTTCAATATATTTCCAGTGTATTTAAATATAATGGAAATATATTGAAAATATATTCGTGCAGTATATGGCAATATCTGTTTACCAAAAACTTATATTGGAAACACATCGGAAATATATCGGCGATATACTGCCAATATATGTTAAATAGCAATATTTTAGAAATATATTATAAATATATTAGAAATATATTGACGCAATATATGTCAATGTATTTTTAAGAAAAATATATATTAGAAATATATTTATATATATTTGTACTTTATGTTTCTTTTTACTAGGGATTTCAAAAAATTGTTCACTCATAAAACAAAGTACTTTATCGCGCCAAATAAAAATGGACATTTTTTCTAGTCGTCGGACTTTTACTTGGATGTGTTATGCTGATTGTACCACTAGTCTGTGTGTTTGTAAAACATTACACAAATGATTTGTCATATGATGATATTCCGATTGTGAGAACTCATTACACGTTTTGGGTCAATTATGCTCTTTATATTTGTGTTGTAATATACACTGTACTAAATGCTCAAGTTTTTGGCGGTTTCGGCCTCACAGCAATGATTCATCTTTTTAAACAAACCAGTATAATTACGTAAGATAAGTTTGTTTTTTAAATTTTCAACTCAAATTATGTATTCTTATGTTTAATAAATGAAAGTAGATGAACATTTATGACAATGGATTTGTGAACACAGAAAATAAATTTGTTCTCAATTTGTTTGAATTCATTTCTTTTATGGGAGAAATACAATTATTTCTCTCATTACATTCAATTTATGAGATATTCTCTTAGGGGTTATCTTACTTAATAATGAGCAAATATGATTTTTGAAGCTCCAAATTGAATAGTTTAAGTAATATGGGTAGTTCAGATACTGACCAAATTGGCCTTACTTCAGCCCAACTTTTTCGCAGCTGTATTTCAGATCACAAAAGCCTCATTAAGTAAAAACGAATTTGATATTACTAATATCACATTATTAACCAATATTATTAATATCACGCTAACTGAAATTTTATTTTATTTGTAGATTTGTAAACACATTAAACGAAAGTTCACTTCTTCCCTTCCTCTTTAATATTTGCATAAGTATAGTAGTATTAGCAAGTTCTTTTTTCACCGTGAGATTCTGACAGTTATAGCCCTAACAAATAAAAATTCCATTTATGGTTTGGAACCATAAATGGAATTTGACTCTAAAAACCATAGTTCAAGTATCCATCTTCTTTTCCTAGACAGGTTCCATGGTTGGAAATCCTTTCATGGAACGCATGTAGGAATTCTAATCATGAAACCTATCTAGGAACACCGGATAGATACTTGATCGAAGCTTGATTCCACTATTCCAGAGTCAAACTCCATTTATGGTTCCAAGCCAGTTTTTATTGTCAGGGAGTTCAATTAAAGATACGCAATTTTAAAGTCAATTTTCTTATAGATAAAAATGAATTTCGATTCACCCGCGATGATTATCGCCGTGTTGATGCCTGTAAGTGGCATCATAATATTTTATTCTTTCATGTGTTCTTTTGGCGAAGGAACTTTAGCTATTCACGAAAAAATATTATTAGCTATGTAAGTATTTGCAATTATAAAATATGCGAAAAAAGTTATACTTGAACAACCATTTTATAGTTATAAATCACCTTGGATGGACTTCTCATCCCATATTCAGATGTGCCTTAAGATTATGCTCATAAGAAGTAACATTGCACTAGAATTTAGTATTTCAGGCTTGTGTACTCTGTGCATGGAGTTGTATGTTAAGGTTAGATTATTATTTGATACGAAAGTCGATTTAAATTAACAATACTTACTTTTCGTAGGTATTGCGACTCTCTGTTTCATATTTCACCATGCTCTGGACTTTGAGACATTAAGAGATTATCTGGAAAACAATGCTGAATGATTAGCTAAATCGGGATTGAAAACCGATTTCGGGACAAAAATATATATAAATGATGAAAGTTCAGCAATATACTGAAATATATTTGAACTATCCTATAGATTAGTCTCTTTCTGAAAGGAATATTCCATGTATATCGATTTATGAAATTCCCAGAAACATATATACATAAGTATCCATGGAAAAAACGACTTTTATAACTTGGGTTTAGACAGCCCTAAGGCAAATGCTTACGAGGGTAATGGGTAATAAGTGTTCAACAATGCAAAACGTATAGACGCCATAAAAATTTAACGGTGTCTATTGAGGTCACTTAAAGCGACTTATAGGAGGTTATAGAAATACATGGAACTTTCTGAATTATTCTTATCAAACGTAGATCGTTGGTCAGAAAAGTTCTATAAAAGTAGCTAAATCATTTACAGGCGCTTTATAGGTTAGCTGTCGCTGGTATACATATTGCATTAGGATTAAAAGAAAATTAGCTATAACAAAACGACAGTCTCCATGAGTAGTGGGTCAGCATTATTTATCGACGTTTTTTGCCTTAGGTAGTGTTTTCTAGAACGTCCACCAACGTTACAGAAAACTCTGGGTTTTATATAGATTTGGATTGAATACGTAAACGGGAAGTAATTTTTAACAAAATATGGGTTCTTAGGAATTATTATTAAGACCGAAATAGGAAATTCCCTGAGTAAGTTAAGGAATTTTCAAATTAAACTATGATATGGTTAGGAAAATTCCTAACCGGTTAGAGAATTTCCTAACTGACATTTTATCAAGAAATTATCTGATCTGGCAAGGAAATTTACCATTCATAGGTCTTTATTAGGAAATTCCCTAACTCCCTTAAAGATTCTCCTACTTCAGTTTTCCTATTCCAAAACTCCTAACTACTCATATTTTGTTAGGAATTGCTAGAAACTCCCAACACAGGGCATGTCTCCTTAAAGCACCTGCAAAATAAAAAAGTCCCCGTACCCTCTTCCCTTTTATCCAACTGGATTAACATCTACAATTTTCCAGAGGCAGACCTTCTTCCTCAACCCCCTCTCATCTACCCAGGGAGTATCCCGGATCTTCATCTCCATTGGTGAGTCCGATCTGTCGCTCTTCCCTCCAAATCATTAACCCTTCATTAGATCGTTCCCCATCATTAGCCTGCGTCTGGGCCGAAACAAACGGAAAGCAAACGGAAACTAAAAGTAGGAGCAGCGAAAATCGGTCTTTGGAGCCAAGAGGTAAGCGAGTCGGCAAAGTGGAATGGCAGCGGCTGGAGGGGAAACGCGGGGCAAAAACACGGGGTTGGCACTCGTCGACCCCTAGTCTGGCTTCTGGATCAGGAGGAGGAAAAAGGTAGAGGAGGTTGAGGTCGACGGGCCCGAGGGAACGAGGCATTGACCTCCAGTGAGTTAGGATGTCTGCCGGTATTGATTCAGAGCCGCCGCTGCCGTTCTCTGTGGTGCAGCGTGGCTCGGGGGTGGCGAAATGCGACCGGGAGTACCGGCGGAGGGATCGACGCAGACGGCTCGGCCGAAGGTGGGGGCGAAAGACGGGGCGAGTCGGGGGAGGGCCGCCGAGCTGCAACATACTATGCCAAACTTTTCTTGCTGAAACGGGAGACACAAACTTGACCTCCCCCTCGTCTTACTACAAGAAAAGCGAGCAACACGCCAATCGGCCGCCTCGCAGACCAAGTGGTTGCCAACTTAAAAGAGCTATTGATGCTGCCGAGCGGCTCATCCTGGCTCCGGCCAGGGCTAGGAGGGGTCTAACACATCCAAAAACTCGAGGACGTTTTTCTTCGTTGGAAGATTTCGTTTTGGATAGACAGTGGTTTGGGATATTTTATTTAGGATAGACAGCGGTTGGGGATATTTTAGTGATTTGGATAAAAGTCCACAATAATAGCGCTATCTTCAGGTTCTTCTTTAGGGAAGTAGAACCTGAAGAAGAACCTGAAGATAGGGAAAGAATGGCTGGCACCGTTCTCAACCATTCTTGATAAGGGAAGGAAGAACATGGTACCTTAAGAGGAACATGGTACACGAGAGAATTAGAGTCTAATCTAGTTCTGGTTCTTGATGCAGGCATGGAACAAAATTAGATTAGCCTCTAATTCTCTCTTCTCTATCAATAATTTCTCATTTCCCTCAGGAAACAGGATGTCCGAAGCGGTTGGGGTAAAAGCGGCGCCTTTTTTCGCGGATTTTGGCTTGTCGATATTTTATGGGCACGTCAGGAGAGGTGCCAGACAGAGGCTGGTCGTTTTATTGGACCGTCGATTTGCAGTTGATGTAGCCGGTGCGTTCGTTTGTCTGGACACTCTATCGATTTTTGCCGCGGCTCTATGGCGTTGCCAGCCTTCGAAAAGTAGTAGAGGTAGAGGTGCAGCGAACCGACGACGTCGGCTCGCGCGAGAGCGACGCAGATAGTGCAGACAGGATGGAGGCACTAGGACGAACTTTCGCTCTCTCGAACATGACTACTATGTCACCGCACAATTTGGACTAGCGCGAAATTTCCAGGACACACTACGAACACGCCACTGGCCTAAATACAAACAGCTTCGGAACAGTTTACTTGATGATAGCAAATTTGTTGCCACTTTTTTAATTCCTTGTTTAAGTTAGCTATGTTCTCTATGTTGGTTTGATATGGAGGGTGAGGCGTTCAATGGGTCCCTCTATTGACTGGAGAAAGGATAACTGATTTAGAGTATTCCAGTCGATGTTGCAATATATCCTTCAAAGACCCGGGAATTTTTACATTAACGCCAGAGGCTGTCTCCTGACTGGGTCTCGACTGAACCAGCCTCGCTGACAAAAATACATGGAAAGGGTTGCCACATAAGGGAATCTAAACTAAAACTGTTCCATAACGAACGACTAGAGTCTCCTGATCTATCGCCGAAAAATACCATATTTCTGGTGGGTGGCATGCTAAATGCTTCGACTGGCCAAACTATAATTTCCCGGAGTGTTCTCGAAGCAAAGTAACGGGGGTCTTTGTAATTTGAACTCGTTCCAAGTTTCTTGTCTCTGAATCAATGTTCACATTCGATCGAAGCCACGGGGTTGGGGTTTCTGCGACTCGAATCTTACATGAGTAACCAGACGATTCTTCAGCCTGGGTCGAATCCATTTTTCGCACAGCTTTCTCCATTTGTCACCGAGACCCTTCGAATTAAATATTGATTATCACCAGCTCGTGACGTAAAATACTGATCGGCTCGCTCTTTATGTCCCCCGAAACTTTTTCTTCCGTGGTTTTGGTTATAAGCACTTGACTTACGATAGCGCTTAACTGGCGGCGTGGTGTAGGTGATGCAACGAAGTTGGCCCTATGCGCCGCGCGGCAGTGCCGACAGGGATAAAATGAGAAAGAAGGAGGGAGAGATCTTAAACGAAGGGTTGTCGGGAGACGCCATAGAGACGGCGATACGAGGACAAAGCGAGTGGCTTGGGACCTCGGAAGGAGCGAGACGACGAAACAAAGAGAGAGTAAAGTAGGAAGAACTAAGGGAGAGCGATGGTCTATGAAGGGCGTCCGTCTAGACGGATTGTTGTTTCGGTAAACACTGACCACCAAGTTCACTCGAAACTTAATACCTCGGAAAATGAAAAAATCCGCGGCCGAGTTTGGTTTTCGCTTTTAGGCGGTTTTAGGGCAGCTTGGAGTTGCAGCCCAAATTTGTTTGGGCTGGCGAGGGGGTTTTAATGAGGACACGCAAAAATCGCGTTCGCACTCAGATCAATAGGTAATTGGCGAGGCTTTCGTTTATAGTGCGTTTTACAGATATACGTTTCATGGCTCAATGACCTCGTAACTGCATGTCAGTTGAGCAAAGACTCGTATCGCGTGCGGTGTTATTGCATGAGCGTAACTACCGTCTACCCTACCAACATAATTGAACCGGCTAAATCGATCGCAACTATACAAACCCGACATTGTGCCAATCCATTCTGGCGCTCGTCAAAACGCACTCAATAAGTGCACTGCCGAGTTCGCGTTTCCGGACGATGACGATGAGTCAGTGCGACAATGACCGCTTTTCTTGGAAGCCTCGATATTTTCAATCGCAGTTTCGGTTTCATTGGATTTACGTCATTGCAGGAGTTACATACTGAGGAAAAAGAACGGAAGAATTAGGCTCTGAAAAATATTTCATTCCCTGACAATGAAATCTGACTTGGAACCATATAAGGAATTTGAGTCTAGAAGCTATTGTGGAACCAAGCTTAGTACAAGTCTTCAGATCTTCAAGAATCCATCCACTATGACTAGATTGGTTCAATGATTGGAATTCCTAGATGGGTTCCTGAATGGATTTTCAATCGTAAAACTTTTCTATGAATAGTATCCATCCTCTGTTCCTAGATAGGTTTCATGATTAGTATTCCTAGATAGATTGAACCAAGCTTGGATCCACTATGGTTTCCAGAGTCAAATTCCATTTATGGTTCCAAGTTGGTATTTTTAGTTAGGGTTTTCCTAGAATTATAGTAAATTTTACCATACTATATAGTAGTCAGTATGGTACAATTTTCTTAATGATTTATGAAAATCAGTCGTTCGGCTGATTTTCATATATCATTTGGCTTTTCCTTTGGCTTGAAAAGACTTAGTTTAGCAGAGTCTGAGCGTGGATCAATGCCCACTTTCTAAAAGTTCAAACGCCTGCCAGAAACGCACTAATTGCACACTCGATGTGCGCCGAGACGTACGATCAGCCGCGATTTCCGCCATCTTTATTTTCATTTCTTCCAGCATTCATTTGAGTCTAATTAGTTTTTAATGGACCACGATTCCTCGCGAGTTACAACTAGTTGTAATTTGACACGTCGTTATACTAGATACCGTGCGAGCGAGCACAATACGTTTGATCCTTATCGAAGACGAAAGTTGAGCCGAACAAGTATCAACAATCCTAATTAACGTGCGAATGATTCTGGTTTTTCCAATCAGCAAAAACACTGTTTACCTCCCTCCTCCGTCTTTTCCATTAGAACCTTCTCCTTATGATTATTTGATTAACTTTTGCAGTAACGAGTTGAGATTCCAGCAAAAACGTTCTCAGCCTTTAAGTGCTCAAGTATAAATTGCAGGATCTGTATAATAAAAATAATTATTATGTATAACTAATAATAATAATAATAATAATAATAATAATAATAATAATAATAATAATAATAAAAATAAACAAAATAATTAAAAAAAAGATGTAACTAATCACTTGCCAAACTATACAAAACTGGTCAAATTTTTGCTTGGGTGCATTTCCTGGCGGAAGGGAAAATTGGTTCGGCCGTAAATATTGACAAACTTATATTTTCTGTCTGATTAGACAGTTTTCCGTTCGTCGTTTTTACCTCGAACGCACGAATGGATTACCGAACAAGCTTCATTTGAGTAATGCAAGGTTGTGCGGCGCAAAGTAGGGTCGCGGCATGGCAGTGTGTCTGCGAACGATCTGGCTTTGTCTGCGTTTCATGTGAGGGTGCAGACAGAAAGGGATGAGCACCCTCTCGTCTGACTGGCGGGGCGTACGCGCGCCCTCTCCCGCGGTATAACCAGGTCAGTCTGCAAGCTGAAATTCGTGCCTGCACTTGCCCAATTCGATTGTTAAACAATGTCGAGACATCCGACCAATGTCAACGCATCGTACCCTAACGCTTCTAAACGATGTTATCTTTTCAATTAACGAGGGATATCACAAAAAATATATAAATAAAAATAAAAAATATATTTAAATATAAAATGAAAATATAAAATTAAATAAAATATTTAAGTATAAAATAAAATGAAAAATATATGAAAATACATTTTAAAAATGTATTTTTTAAACGGCTGTTTACATCAGAAAAATGTAAAAAGTCGAATAAATGCCGAGTAAAAAGAAATATCAGAAAAAATATAAAAAGTAAGAATGAAAAATACTTTTTAATATAAAATAAAATGAAAAATATATTTCAAATGATATTTAAAAATATATTAAAAAATTGTATATATGTATGTGAAAAATGTAAAAAGTCGAGTAAATATTTTCTTGTTCGCATTAAAAAAATGCTGTACGCTTATGTCGTAGTCAAAGTTTCCTATATTTTTGTTAGTTCAGAAATAGCAGTACAAACTTTCGTGTGACAATAATGTGGATTTTTAATTTGATGTTTCGAAGGGAAAAACTGGACAGTCTTTTGAATGGCAGAATTATATATATATAGCTGTTTGGTTTTTTAATATCGCGGAGATATACATTATCGGAATGAAAGATTATTTTATGACTCGAGCATGCATATCTGTCTCACAAGTAACCATTTAGAGGGCACTCGGCACATAAAAAAAGGACACATACGCATGCACACATATAACGTTTGCATGCATCGCCGTACGCGTCGACGGATTTTTTTGCAGCTCGATTGTTGAGTTGCCGATTGTTTACGTATCAGCGGCAGATTAAGCTAATTAATTGCACTTGAACTCGTATATATACTGGGTGTACCGAGGGTTTTTTGCAACGTCAACTATTTTTTTGAGGTTTCACAAATATTTAATATAATGCAAAATTCGCTTCTTTTAAAAATCGAGTATATCTTAAAACTTTTTTTTTCTATATAAAAAATGTATAGAAAATGTGTAGTAAATATCTAATGTCACATATTTACCATTTAGAAAATATTTTTATTTATTTAGTAAATATATTAACATATTTTGTACTTATTTTCTATATTGGACATTCAAATATGTTCTAAATATTACAACAAATATTTTTTAATATTTACAAAATATTTAGTAAATATTATGCGTTATTAGGGTTGTAGTAGCGACTGCCCCACACGGTCGAAAATATATTTCTTAATATATGCGTAAATATATAACTTTTTGCCGCAAAAAATATATGTTCAATATATATTTTTATATATATTTCACTGCTTATATGATATAATATGATATAATAAATATATATAAAATATATACGAATTATATAATTTTTTTCCGAAATATATTTGATATATTTTGACATATATTTTAGGAATATATTTTCGTCCGTGTGGGCTCTTAAACTATAGAACTACAAAAGAAAAAAAACTGGTGTTGACTTTTCGTCGCTGAAAAGTTAACCCTTAAAATCGTGCCCTTCTCGCGAAAACAGAAATCAATTTGGCGTGGCAGAATCAATGTCCGTATCGTTTACTTATATGACACGAGACAATTGCATAGCTCGCGCTCGCGTCTGGCTCGGCGCGGTGCGTGCGCAACGCGATGCAGTGGAGGTCATCCACCTGAAAGGTCGGGGTCACACTCTTATTCGCAGGGTTGTCGCGAGTGGGTGAATGCTACGGTGGGATGGGCGAGCGACGGGGAAGCAATATCGCCATAGCAACCCCCACACAGCGAAAGCTAGACTGTTAGCAAAATAGGAGAATTCGCCGAGGCAAGTTTGCGCCGGAGCTTTTTTTGCCCAGACGCCCACGACGAATGTTCAACAGCTCAAACGCCGATTCGACGACTCACTAATAACACTTTTTCCCGGTTAAGCTTTCTTATCAACTTATCTCCCGACTTTTCCGCCATTATCCCGCGAATTTTCCAACCATATATTGCACTGGCAGGCCGTTTTACAAAATAAAGTAAATTGAATGGGTCGTTTATATTTTCTTTTGTGGATGGTGTAATGATGTTATGAGAAGACATTTTTGTTTGAGATATTAACTTAAATGATTCCTTAGTGGAGGTGGGATTACATTGGCCATGAAAATAATATATTCTCAATATATTTGTGCAATATTGGGAATATATTTGTAATTTTTGCAATATATAGTCAATATATCGGGAATATATTGGGAATATATCGGGCATATATTGGAAATATATCGGGAATATATTGAAAATATATCGGGAATATATTGGGAATATATCGGAAATATATCGGGAATATATTGAAAATATATCGGGAATATATTCGAAATATATCAGGAATTTATTGGGAATATAATGAGAACATATTGGGAATATACTGGAAATGTAATGAGAACATATTGAGAATATAAAAAATTTAGAATATTCAACCAATTTCTATCCTTAAAGGAAAGTTGATAAAAATTTTATATAAATATTATAACAGTTTTATTGTTAGCTACAAGTACTACAAAAAAAGATCACAATGGGTGGTTTTACATAAAATACCATATTATTAAATGAAGATAATTACAGGGAATGAATCCACAACAAATGTACAAGTTTTCGCGAGCACACAAATTTCACTTTACATCATTTCACGCGTGCGATAAGACTTGTTGTATTTATCGATTGGTTGTTAAATATTTCAGCGGCGCGCTCGGTGCGTGACCACCTATCGCTCATACAGTCGCAACGCGCTGCTGTCTGGGTTACTTTTCCCCGGATGAGAAATTTCGGAAGCTGCTTTATTACGGATTTATTCGCTGCCATTTTAATTTCGGTACATCATGTTAGGACATTATCCATCAAGTTTAATTTAATGAAGAGTTTAGTTTCAAAACAGCTTTTAATAAGTAAGTCCATTTTTGTAAATTTTGAGAAAATCATAAAAAATGTCCATTTGCAAAAATATGAGAAAATGAACTTATTAATATCGAGAAATGAAAAGAACTAATTAATAAAAAATAATAATAATAATAATAATAATAATAATAATAATAATAATAATAATAATAATAATAATAATAATAATAAAAATAGAATATGAACTATTTAATATTGAAAATATTAAAAGAAAAATGAAATATTAAAAAAAAGAAACACGTGCATATTTTTAATACAAATTAATTTTAACAAGCCATTTTTTACAAGCCAATTCGCACAGAAAATGAAAAAAATGTTAGGACTTACCCGGGTTTTGAACATGAAATATCGGATTTAGCCGTCTTTGAAAATTTAATTTATCCTTCCTTCCTTAATAAATGCAAAGTAAAAATCTGGGCGAGCGTTTCCGAACAGTCAAAAGTTTAACGTTAATTTTATTATAATTTTTACATTTTTATATTTTTAATTAGTTATTGAACAAAGAAGAGATATAAAATATAAGATAAAATAAACAAAAATTATTACTCGAACCAAATTGAATAATTATTGCAAATTTAAATTCATAATTATTCGGCACATATAATTTGGAAATAGATATGAGATAAGACAGTACACCCCAATACTGCAAAGTGCATAATAATTGCAACATCACTTCATTTAGCAGTGCGGCAGATAAATGTCAACAAAAATGGGTTTTTCGAATGACGACTGATCAGTGCACCAAATGATAATAATTTAATCATCGGACGACAGCGATTTCTGAACGCATTATTAACCGAAAACAATCGAAGGTAATGTGAATCGAGAAATGATGATTTATAATTGCGCCGCCGGTTTCGATACAAAAAAGTTGTGTCGCTCACACTTGTTGTTCATACAGATTTATCGCAAGTTATATATGCCTGAAATGCAGGTTCGTCGACTGATTACTCCTTTAAGCAAATTCAATGTCAAAGATAACGGAATGTCAAACAGTCTCGCAATAACAAATAATAAGAATAAATTTATCAGACCAATAAGATCGATCGTTTTGTTAAAATAAAATCGATTCGGTTTCAGGGTTTACAGGCATTTGGTTTTTAATGTATTCAAAAATACATTAAAATCAATGTATTTTGCTCTTTTTTCGAATTTAGATTTCCTTTGTAGAAATAAAATCTCCGAAAATCTCTAAAAAATGGTCTTAAAATCTCTGAAAAGTGCTCTGAAAAGTGCTCTGAAAATCTCTGAATATCTCTGAAAATTTCAGCAAATCTCTGAAATCTCAAAACTGGAATTCTCAGAGTTTTTCAGAGAAAACTGAAAATGTTTGAAAAACTCTGACAGTTCCAATTTTGAGAGGGTTTTAGAGAGTTTTTTTTCAGAAAAAAATATTTTCAGAAGTTTTCAGAGCATTTTTCACAGATTTTCAGCATCTGCATACAGAAGTAGAAGTATACTTCTACAAGGGTTGCGTAATAGTTCTTAAAGTACTACTGTACGAAAGTATTATTTGCCTGTACTGCATCCAGCAAACGGCTTCGTTCATTCGAATTTCGTATTATCGCGAGTGCTATATTTTCCTGAAAGCTGCCTGATAAGATGCTCAATGTCATGCAAACACACATCGCCTTATTACCGTATCCCAAACTGCGTGAACGAAAGTAGCAGATGAAAGTTTTTGTCGTAGGTCGTCGATTAACAATGATAACCAAATTGCCTAACCGATTCTTCTTAATCATCCCACTTCATCCAATCGAATCTTTTCCATCAAGACCGTTTTCCAATCAAAATGAGCTCGAACCCTCGAATTAAAATTCTTCATTCGGAATTTTCCTCCTGGTTTCGGATCGCAAAAAGCTTCCGATCCAAAAAACTGTTTTATTTTTAGCTTTGATAATTTCATTCCCATCATAACTTAGGGCACAGTCTAACTGCATTTTTTATATATAAACACATTTATATATAAAAACGTCAGAACAGACGACTTTATCGAAAGGCCAAACTGTTCTTTACTCAGACGAAACGTATTTCCAACGAGTCTGCAGATAATGCGACGAACCTTATCACCCAGTTATAATTCACATTGTATTTTTGGGTCAATCAGTTAACGCGACGAGGCTCGTGTTTTCGACTGCAGAAGGCGCAGATAGGTGTTGCGGTCAAGTTAAAAAAAGGGGGATCGCTGCCAGTTTTGAGGTCGCGATTTTTTGCATACGATGACCACCTTGGTTATCGACAGACATTGACCCCGCGACTGTTACGGAAACAATCGCACAAAGTATGCAAACGTTTATTTGTAGTCTGCGTTTTATCGTCCGCGAAGAGTAAGATTAAAACTATTGCAGCCTGCCCTCTTCAATTATCAATATTTACTTTCTACAGAGATAATGTACCATGATAACTTGATTGCGACAGGTCATGGCTTGTCATGTAGCGCGAACGTCTGCAGACGTGCATCTTGCGTTTGTTGCAATCGTTTCGACGATTGAGGACTGATGTTATCTATGGAAGTTACGAGGGAGGTTTGTTTTTAAGTTTCAGTTGAAGGTCCGGCATGTTTTTTGCAGCGAGGAAACTTTTTTTTTAATTTTTTAAATAATTTAATTAAAAATAATTTAATTAAAAACTAGCAAATTTTACATGGTCATATAAAGACCAGTCCCTACTCGTATAACATTTGTTTACCTGCTTCAAAATCTGATTTAAGAAATAATTCAAATTTGAACATTCCATTTCATTTCAATTGGATACACATTGTAAGCAAAAATCCTAAATGGATTTTTGCATACAATGTGGATTTTTGCATAAAATGTGCGTAAATCCAAAATGGATTTTTGCACATTTTTTGGAGGCTCTGGTACAATTACTCAATATTTTGCCCGCAAGATAATTTTTTTGACGAAAACAGCCTCGCGAGACTATGTTCGCGATAACGTTTCCTTTAATTAAAATAAATGACCGCTTTTGTGTTCTCGTGCGATTGCTTTTGCAATAGTTTCCATTGAAATGGATATCTTCATCTCTGAGTTATTGACTCCAGTTTCACAAGTCAGTTATCGCAGTTTTTACAATGGTCTTCACGCGATTTTTTCAATAATAATAGCAGTGAAACTCGGGGTTTCCTAGAACCACCATTCATGCACGCCGATTTCTAAAACTTCTATATTGCCGAGGAGTAGTTCGAGGAAATCAATTTCGGATTCACGGATTCACGTAGTCGGGAAGTGATGTTCTTTTGTCGTCAGAAAATTAATTTAGGTTATTTGTCCAGGTTGTGTAAATAGATTTGGTGGAGTTGACAATATATTTGGTTAGTTTGAACGAATGTAAAAAAGTATATTTTTTTACATTTTTTTGATAATTAAATGCCGAGGTAACCACCATTGGTTTACAATTACAGGGCCAAGTTGATGAAAATGTGGTAATTCGTTTTTTTAACCACGGTTTGATCACGATTTCATCAGGATTTGATTACGATTTGATCACGATTTCATCAAATTTCATCAAATTTCATCAACTTCATCAATTTCATCAATTTCATCAAATTTTCATCACAATTCCATCACAATTTCATCACAATTTCATCACAATTTCAACACAATTTTATCACAATTTCATCACAATTTCATCACAATTTCAACAGAATTTCATCACAATTTTATCTCAATTTCATCATAATTTCATAATTTCATAAAATTCCTTTACAATTTTATCACAGTTTCACGACAAATTTCACTTTTCATCCTGTGCTGTGGGTTGAAATATGATTCCCATTGATACCCAAAAAAGAAGAAAATGAAATTGTGTTAAAATTGTGATGAAATCGTGGTGTATTTGTGGTAAAATTGTTATGAATTTGTGATCACGTCATTGAAGAACGAATTATCACATTTTCACAACCTTGGTCACGTAATTATCAACCACTTGTGGTGAACGTATGGTGCGATTTTGGTAAACTGATGTTTCAACACTGGTAAATTTTAAAACACATATAGCATTTTCTATCTTAACCTATGTTTAAATGATAAACATTTAAGGATGTGTTTCAGCGCAAAACAAAATCTATTCAAAACATTCGTTTTCTCAGTATAGTTCCAAGTGAGTTTTTATTGTCAAAGTTGCTCTATTTCCCGAGAAAAAAATTAATATCATTTTGTGATCCTAAAGTGATTTCACCCCTTTCATCACTTTATGATCTCAGTTTTGAGTCTGTTTACGACCTTTTTGGGATCACAAAATGATCATAAAATGATCAAGAAAGATTTGTTTTATCATTTTATGATCGCAAAATGGTGAAAAAAGTCTCAGAAATGGGATCATAAAGTGATCAAAGGGATGAAATCTTTAGGACTTTAGGATCATAATTTTTTTTCTCGGGTTGCGACAGTATTACTCTTCCACCATTATTCTAGTAGGTACAAAAACACTTCCATTTCACTGGTCCCAAAAACGCTAAAAAACCACCCACTTTATTCGCAACTTTCCCTGTTGAAAAATACTTATAGGAATTGTCCTATTAGTATCTATAAGTATGTATGCGGTTTCTGTCCGCCAGATGTCTACATGTGCTTTTGTAGATATTTACATGTGCTTTTGTATGGTAAACCAATGTCTATATGAAAATACACATACATTCTATCAATTCCTATTAGAATTTCGAAACCTATACACTATAAAAATAATCCTCTCATAATTAGAAGATTATTCTTATAATTAGAGGAATATTCTTCTTATAAGTGGAATATTCTTATTATGCGCGGAATCTTCTTAGCGTAAAAGGATTTTCAAACAATTTTTTTCAGTGTGGAATAGTCAATGTCCTTAAACGGCCTTGGTTAAGAACTCTAACGGTTGTTTCGCATGTTGTAGCGTACACATTTTCATTTTATTCACACTTTTTCATTAATATATTCTTGCAAATAGAAGAATGTGTTGCTATGTAAACATTTAGGAACACATCTAACTTCGCATTAGTTTCATATCAGTAGTTTAGATTTATGTTCAAGAACTCCAATGAGTTTTGAACGCGAGTTTGGATTTTGATGGTCCAAATCAACTTCAGTGTTCAAAATAAAAAAGTGCAAAACTTGAAAATCCATTTTTTTAAATTTAAATAAAAAAATGTATTTAAAAAAATTAATGTAATTTTCAATTATGACAGGCAGATTTATGATAATACAAAAATTGTATGTGCAAGTAAAAAATAATAATTTATGATGCGTATACGAAAATATTCTCCAAAACATCTGATGTATCATCTTTATATTCTTTTTATTAATGATTTGCTGTTTACACTAGACTTTCGCTAAGAATACAAACAGGGGCTCTAACTTAGCGTATTACTTTGTATAACTAAATTTATCAAAGCTCTCTTGCAGTGGCACCGCGGAACCAAATTGAAACCACGCAAAATTCATCTGAAACAGCGCCTCTAATAGTGGTACAGCGAAATTACTGCCGCTTTTAGATCTTGCGCTTTGTGAAGTTTGAACACCGTGAACACGAAGTCGGGACCGGAAATCCCGCTAGCAACACTGTCTATATTGCGCATGCGCTATAACATAGAGCTCACGAGCGATGATATGGCGCGCATGCAAGAGGAGCATAATTCCAAAACAGACACAATATGAGGATGGAATCAGTGCATACTCTTGTAGTTTCTGATAACAGTTTTCATCATACAGATGAGTTTTCACTTCAAATTTATAGTTACAAAAATGGTAGGTGAATTAAATTGTATTTAAGTTTACCAAGATACATTAGCATTAAGGAGACGTTCCAGTGAAAAATGGGCAAAATCGATGAAAAAATGAAAAAATTGTTCATAATTTTTTTTTGTTGATAAATATCAAAAATCTGTCTTTACAATTTGTTCTTCTTGTTCTTCCGAACATTTAAAAAAATTAGAGCAAAATCCGTTGAAACTTGCGGTACGCAGCTCTTGTCAAAGCTGTTTCTTAATAGTTATTAACAAATAACATAAACAATTCATTATTTTGGTATTTTATATACATGATCTTGAATATATTCACTAAGAGAAATACGATGCAAAAAGAATGATAAAAATCGTGCCATTATTGACGATTTTACCATTTTCAGTGGGACGTTTCCTTAAACTTTGTAATACATTTACGCGTCAGTTGTAGCGGACAAAAGTGGAACTATACAAGGTCTCGTGCCGTAAGCTGACGCTTACGGCACTCTAAC
>JABFPB010003425.1:0-17153 GCA_022817645.1 Ceratoteleas bidentatus
TCATGCAAACATGAATTCTTTTGTATTCTTTCCAATTCCAGTAGGACTCATATTTAAAAAAAAAGTTTAACTTGAATTGATAAATTGGAATTTATTCAACTATTATAGTATTCATAACAAGTTTAATGAATTACATACAATTTAAATGCATATGGAGTTTGGCTAAAAACTTAATACTTTTCTATTCGTTTCTATCAAAACACATTTTTCATAAATTCAATTCAAATCTACATAACTGAAATTGCACATTAGACTATTTTACAGATTTATTTAAGATTTCCAAATCAGTTTAAATTAGAATATATAATCAGATAACATGGCTGTAATATTGAATTGGATTCGGAATGAGTTGGATCAAATTCCAGTTTGAATGTGTCTTCGCTAAATTGGAGCATAATGTACTAATTTAGAAACAGAATGAAAAAGAAATTGGGACAATTTGAAGAACTATGTATTTAATTGGAAATTGGGATTTTGAAGGCCGTTGTAGGTTTGAATTGGAATATTTATATGGATATATTAATTGAATCATTTTAAACTTACTTTTGCCAAATTGAATTGAAAATCCTCAGCTGCTGGAAACAACATAAATCTTACATTACACCATTTGCTTTTTTACCTATCAGTGTTTAAATTAACTGAATTGCCTTTTTATTTTATCTCCTTTCATACATGTATGTTTTGTAGTTTTCTACATCCTATAAAATAACTTCAATAATGTTTGAAATGCGTTATTTTTCAATTAATTGATGCCTTTTATTTGCACATACATACTGGTAGAGTTGTAAAATATTCGGATTTTAAAACAAATCAAATATACACTATTATATATCTTTTTTGTGAATTGCAAATTAAAAGACAGAAATAAAATATGCTATTAATCTAGGTAATATTAAATGATTAATTTCAATAACACCTATTAAATGATAATCAACTAAAACTAATTCTATTAATTTCAAATAGTGCATTTGAAATTATTGGAACAATCTCAACAAATAGATCCTAATGTAAATTATTTAATTAGTATTGGGTTTCTTCAAGCAATCAAAGACAATACATTTAAGGTCTGTTGATTAAAACTAATTAAACTATAATTTTATGATTAATTACCTTTTTTCTTCATTAAACTAGTTTAAACTAGTTTAATGAAGAAAACTTACAAATAATATGATTGATTAAACCAATTCTTTACAAGAAAATCTTAAACTTGAATAACTTGAGCAAAATCATCCTATGTAAAAAAAATTAAGATTTCGGCGATTTAAAATAATCAAATTACCATGTCAACAGATAAATTTTTTGTCGAAACATTGGTTTCTATTTGTTTTCTAATTAATAATACTGACATTTTTACTTAATTATATTTTGTTAATTTTGTTGTTATTAACTTTATTTGAGTAATTGCGTATCATACAATAATTTTAGTAATGATATATTTCTTCTTTACTATTGAAGAATGTTTAAAAAATATTACTGTAGCATCATAAAATATATTTTCATAAATAATGTACCTTATTTTCAATTTCAATTCAAGATTTTTTTCTTTGTTTTAAATCAAAGTTATAACAGAAATCTCGTTTGATTTGCAGAGAGAAGTTTTCTACCGTTTGTACAGTTATTACTGTCAGAACATTCCCCGGTCAGAGAAATTACGCGAGCAGATACAAAACGAACCGCAGTTTCTAGCGATGTGCCAGCAGAAGCTCGGCCACAAACTGCCACTGGCGGCTTATCTGTTGAAACCCGTTCAGCGCATCACCAAGTACCAGCTTTTGTTGAAGGACCTGCTTAAATATAGCGATGAACAGTCGTGTTGCACCGAATTGCAGGAGGCTCTGGACTGCATGCTTGTGGTCCTGAAATGCGTCAATGACAGTATGCACCAAACAGCCATCACCGGGTTTGGGGTAATTCAGTTTAAACAATTTCATTACTTGAATTATCGAAATATTGCAATTAAAAACATTCCTACAATCCGTAAATATAATGTTATTTAGCTGCTTTTTGTTTACATTTTACTCCTTTTGAGTAATATGTTTTAATTTCAAAAGGATAATTGTTTATCAATTTGTTCATAACAAATTGTACAGATTTTCTTCGTTTTATTAAAAAAAACATAAAAATGGGGACAATCCGGCTATTCTGTGTAGTCTATTGTTTATAAAATTGATTATTCTTTATACATTTCTTTCTTAGAAGAAAAAAATGGTTTGAAGATGGGAAACCACGAGAAATAAGTTCATTCTTAATTACTTAATTTAGTTTGTCTAGTTTTTAATGTTTTCACTTTATTCCTAAATTTGATTAATTAATTAATCAATTTGTTTCAGGGGGATTTAAATGCTCAAGGTGAATTGCTGCTCCAAGGATCTTTTGGAGTCTGGAGTAGCAGTAAGAGGGAACGTTTGCTCAGGCTAAAACCATCCCAACGGCACATTTTCTTGTACGAGAAGGCAATGATATTTTGTAAACACAGTAAACCTCAAGCGCACAATAAGGCGAATTACATCTTTAAAAGATACTTGAAGGCAAGTCAAGCTATATCATTGGCCTGTAAAAGATTTCATTTAAACAATTACATTAAGCTACATTAAAAAGCACAGTGATACCTTATCCTGATAATTATACTAAACAACTTTACTTCCCTTTATTTAGAGAAACAAACAAATGACATAACGCTTTTCCCTGTAGATGTCGCAAGTCGGATTAACGGAGTCAGTGAAGGGCGATGCACGGAGATTTGAGATCTGGTTGCAAGGTCGTTCTGAGGTGCACACAATTCAGGCGTCGAGTATCGAAGTCAAGCAGAACTGGGTGCATCAGATTAAAGGAGTTTTGATGTCTCAGTTGGCGGAACTCAAGGGCAAGCAGCATAATGCTCTCGCGAAAACCAATCACAAGTAAGAATGATGATTTTCATTCTCGTTACTCTCGTATTTAAAATAGTATATGTAAATTTACAGTTTCACTGTAAAATTTAAGTTTTAAGCCAATCAGTTTTCAGCCAATTAAATTTGCTGAAAGCTGATAAAAGCAAGTTACTCTAAAACTGTAGCAAAACTTGAATTTTGCAGTAAAAATATAAACTTAATAACAGTTATTTCTAATCAGAAATTTATTTTTATACTAAAAATGAGGTATTGCAGATGCTTAAGACAAGCAATTTCGTGGGATACGCAATCTGGTACGTCGGGATCCCTACGAAGCAATTTGTCGATCGACAGTGGCAGCACTATCTCTCACATTTCCGACGTGACGCAATCCACCGAGGACGAGGTCGGCTGGAGCTCCGAAAATAGCAACACTGACGACGACGAGGACACGTTTGGCGACAATCCGGGTTTGGCTCCGGTGAGGACAATTATTGTACCGTACTTCACCCTGTAGCACCCAAAGACTTAGTCCGAAACACTCGAGCCGTCCGATTCTTTCATGCAATCAAACGATACAAACCGTAATTTCAACTGAGCACTGTACTTTGCAGTCTGAAAATAAACAAACGTGGCGTAAAAAATGACCAAATATATTGTGAATGAATTAGCGACGTATAGCGAGATAGACAATTGCCGTTTGTTCCGGATAATTATATGCGTTTCTTGCGTTTGCCTTGCCAAAAAGTCCTTAAAGTAGGATAAACCACTCCCCAAGGTATTTATCAACATTATTTGCCGATTGTGTGTACGATAAGAGACGTCAGTTCATTCAGCTCTGACTGTGAATGAAACGTAGTTGTGACGCTAAATAGCTGGATGTGTTGTGTCAGATGAATTATTTTCGTTTCTTTTGTACGGTGTCTAGTAACTGCCAATTTTTTGGATCCAAGGAATATCCTTCGTCCATCCTCGTGAAAGAAATCCATTGATTCTGATTACAGTATACTAAAATGAATAGGATTGAATCAGAATATAGTTCATGTTGATATTAAATACTGAATAGTACGGAAAAATAACTTTGTCTTACTAGGAAGTGAGAGCCTATAATTCAATTATATTGAATAGTAATAATTCCATTAGAAATCAACTAGCAAATAGTATTTCATTCACATTCTGGAAACACCCCACTTACAAAAGGTTTTCAATCGAATTCTCGCACAAGATAACATTCAGTAGATAATTAGCATGGACAAAGTTATCATTCATCCTATTACACGAATTAATCCGACTGAGTGGATTCTTTTAACGAGGGACCGAAAAACTGGTGAACCCAGTAATTTTTCTTCATTTCCAAGAAAAAATGCGGGAGGCACTGGAATTTCGCAGACCAATATAACTGAACACGCTTTTACAACTGAAAAGTGCAAAGTAACTTAACTTGACCTGTAAATAACGATTGACGCTAAATAGAAGTGAGCCGAAAATTGGCAACTGGTTGACACGAGTGAATGGTTTGCAGGGAGGTCGCTACGTGGCGCTGGCAGACTACTGCGCGATGGGCGCGTCCGAGGTGACGATGCGCGAGGGCGATAACCTGGAGCTGCTGAAGGTGGGCTGCGCTGGTTGGTGGTTCGTCAAACTTTTGAACAGCGGCGTCGAGGGATGGGCGCCGGCCGCCTACCTGGAGCCGATCAGCAGGAAAACGTCGCGCAGCTCGCAGTCGGTCAACAGTCAGGAGACCATATGAAACCGGCGTCTAACGCATTAGGGTGGCCCCTGGTGCGTTAGATCCAGGACGTTCTGTAATTTGATCTATTGAACGCGAACCAAGCGATCCGCGGCCAAATCCAGGTTTCTCGGCCAAATTTGAGTCGGTACCTTTCGAGGAAAAAGTACAAATTCATCGGGGAACGAGGAATTTGGGCGAAATTATTTTTATACCACGTTAATTTATTTCGTGCACGTTTGTTACAGTCGTTTTTCGAAAACGAATTCGGGCGCGAAAATATTTTTAATTTATGCGCTTTTGCCGGTCCGATTGCACTTTTGTTAGGGCCGTTTTATCGTAATGTTTTAGATAAATTAGCATTGAAGACAATGTGAAAATGAGAATCGGCTCGCGCAACTTGGCCGGGAAATGACGATTTGGTCTCGCGGAGAAGCAAGTGAATCTTTGTAACTCCCATTTATAATTCGACCATTGATGCCAAGCATTGCGCAGCCAGGTTTCGACTGATCATTGATCAGATCAATGTCACACTTGCGCGACCAGTGATATTCACGACTAATTAAGTTGGACCCGTGAGCCGCTTATTTGTCTATTTATTTATTTGTGATCTCGAGCGGGATAATCGTTGGAGTCTTTGTGATATCGGGTCTCGTCGATCGCGGCATCTGTACCGCGCTTTTGTAAACGCGATCGAACGGTTTTATAACCTTGTTATATCCGCAATTCTTGGAGCTGTAAATAACGAGGCGTTGTTCTTCGAGGACAGAACGTTTTCCAACGGGTTTTTAACACTAGTAATGACAAGGACGTAGGTCAGGTTCAATGACGAAATCAAGCATAATCTAGACAATAATAATCTTGTCCA
This sequence comes from Ceratoteleas bidentatus, assembly GCA_022817645.1. Taxonomy (NCBI): domain Eukaryota; kingdom Metazoa; phylum Arthropoda; class Insecta; order Hymenoptera; family Scelionidae; genus Ceratoteleas; species Ceratoteleas bidentatus. The sequence continues at coordinate 5,468 of JABFPB010003425.1, forward strand.
GCAACGGGGGTCTCGGCTGTATAATACGGGCCCCGGCTATAAACTAATCGCAATAATAAAGTTGAGGTACAGGTGCGTTTGTAATCTCATTCAAGTCCGCGAATAGAAGTGAGTAGCTCGGAATTATCGATTATAGAGGGCGCGTCGAACCAGTCGACTTGGCAGACGACGGAAGGGTCTGGTTTGTCGTGGTTGCCGTCTTTCAAGCAGTTTTTCTTGTAGTAGAGTTTCCGGTCGAATGGTATTTTTCGATAGATTTGAATATCCTAGATTTCTGCGTGAACCATTTGGGTTATTTTAGTAATTTTATTTATTCGAGTTCAGAAATAGTCTATTGAATTTCTGAAATTCATTTGATTCAGTGTCTTCTGTCTTCCATCTAGGCTGATCTTGGAAAATTCTATGACTGTGGAGTCTTTTAAATAGCTAACAGTCGTGCCTAACTCCCCAACGAAACCGAAAGTTCAATAAATTTTGGAGAATGTTTAGCTGAACGTAGTCTACAGTTTCTTGAACGTTCCAAACGGTCAATAAATATTCAGGGAATAAGGTTCTTTGAATGTTTATCGAGATGTCTCAAAACGTTTCACAAACGTTACGATATTTTTTTTTATCAATTGTTAAATTGCCGAAAAGTTACCTTAATGTGTGGAGATCGATTGAAAGAATTGGTTTTTTCAAATCGCCGAAAAAACGGCGAATCTGCAGCGAATCTGTATGAAGTCGAAATGCGACGACGAAAAACGACTTTTCAGTCTGCGAAAACGCTAAAAACGCATTCCATTCAAGTTTGGTTCGGATTTGGCGAAGTTTGACGGAAATTCGTGGTTTTCGGTCGAAATCGATAAAACGCTCCAAACGGTCCAAACGTTTCCAAACAGTTTGTAAACGTTTTTACAGACCGTTTGGAAACGTTCAAGAAACCTGCACTCTAAAAACAATCCTCTGATAATTAGAAGATTATTCTTATAATTAGAGAAATATTCTTCTAATAAGTAGAATATTCTTATTATGAGAGGAATCTTCTTAGCGTAAACGGATTTTCTAATAATTTTTTTCAGTGTGTATACATATAACGTTTATTGAACTTTCGTGTCTGTTGGGGCTGTTTCCTTTTTTCTGCTCCAATTTCTCATGCAGGGAAATCCCCTACGAATTCCCGGGTTCAATCAACCGTAACTCGACTGTTGAAAATGATTCTATTTTTCATGAAAGTTCTTCGACTTTTGTTGAACCATTCGCGAATTCGCACAACCCTAAGAGGAATGATGGGAAACGAGAAAAAAAAGCCACTGGGCGAATTGACTGGGTTTTCGGGGCACGAAGAACGAAGTAAAAAATGAAAAATAATAAAATTTGATACTTAAATAAGGGCGCCGCGCAGTAGCAGAGTATATTTTTACACGGGACGCACGCGTGGAGATCACTTCTATTTGAAGGAACGTTTTTGCATGGCAAACAAAGTAACTCTAGACGTTGACCGCGTAGACAGTTGTATAGTCGAGCGTAACAGGACTCCACAGATATTAATACAACTCATATGATATGATATGATAACCTGCCTTAAGAAGCAACACTCTTCTCGTATTGAATGAATTTAATGGAAGAGACAAGATGAAAAACGATTATCGTCCGAGGGGTGCCACGAACGACATCAATTCCGAATTAACATCGTTGTAAATAATGATGCGTGAGCGTGCCACCCGGGATCGTGATGTCCCAGGCGACGTCTGTCCGGGTGCACTGGTTTATTTGAACAATTGATACGTTCACAGCGGGGAAGGATATACATAAGTGAAAATGTACATTGAACCTTTTATATTTTGTATGAACGTTTGCAAGATTTTGTTTCTTGTCGAAGAGGAGAAGGGGGGGATGAAATAACCGAAGAATATTTGAATCACCGTTAAGATTCTAACTAAAATTGCTCAAGCTTCAATTGATATGTACTTGAACCACACATCGTCGTTCGAATTTATTTCTGGGGTGTATTTTTACACTGCAGATGCAGTTTAGCAGAAATCTATAATCGAGATTTTAATTAGGAGTTTTTAATTAACTTATTTATTAACTTATTTTAGTTTAAATAAAACTGCTAGTTGGTTACTTGCAAAATGTTTGAACCGTTCAAAAGTATTTTTTTTTGTAATAACTAATTATTCATTTTACTCAAGTTCACTGTCATGGATTTCTGGATATTTTGTTAATTTCGAGTAGTAAAAAGTCAAATCCGAAGTATAATTCAAAATAAATTTAACTATCATTTAGAAAAGGGAAAAAATGTTAAAAAACCAAGTATCCATTTTGAAATATTTTTTCAAGATAATTTTTATTGTTTAATGATTCTTTGTCTTTGATTTTAAGTCGCTGAAAATTAAACGCTTAGCAAAATGGATTTAATTAGTCCTTATTTCACAAATATGAATGTATTATATTTATCTTACATATACAAACTTTTGAATCGTTCAAATAAACATTATTTATTGATTATTTATTGGCCCTGTTCTCAATTGAACTTACTGATCCTTTCATTTAGACATTTGCTTGGGATTGTGCAAATCTTTCCTAAATTGAAACATACAATCGTTGATTGACAGAGAAAAAGCACGCGCTTGTAAAGGAATAATAAAAGTAATAAAACTGACATTTTTCAAGAACAAATGACACTTTGCTGGATATGTATGAGCAACACCATTCTTGTGATAGATTAAACGTTTGATATGTCACTATTATATTGTTTGTAGACGCCACAGAGCGCTCTAAGTTTTGCGTTTCCGCAAAACTTGCAGCATCTATTTCGTCCCGGCGTTTTGGGAGCAATAACGCGTTTTTGGGACGATCAGCGTAGCATTTGTAGGTGGACGCCTTACCATCCACTTAAAATTGTTGATTCGCATTAGCAACGAACGAATTCTAAAGTTGTCCAAGCACTGTCGAAAGAAATGTCCTTTTACCCTATTTTGAGATTTTGGTACTGAAAAGGTAATGCAGAGCATTGCAAAGCAAATCGCTTGAATTGACCACGTTTTAAAATCCAAAATTCAATATCTTATTTTACACAGCCGATACTATAAAAACCAGAGTTCAAAGAAGTTCCAAAATCGTCTGTCCGATTTTCAGCATTACAAATGTCAAAGTCTCAAAAAAGTGTGAAAATGTCGAAACGACAAAAGTTCTAGGATTTTTACACAATTGTGTCCGGAGTGGTGTTTTGCCTTCTAATTTTGTCAAAGCCAGTAATCGAAAAAACTGTCAGCTAAAAAAGGCAAAACTTCACTTCTCTCCGGTTTATGCTTGGCAGAAACTTGCGATTGTTTCTCGATTGTATGTTGAATTGTAGTGCAACAAGATGTTGAAAACATTTTGATTGAGTGTTCGTAAGTTGTATTAATTAATCGATAATGATATAACTGCGGTAATAACAAAAACTACCAATTGGATGGCGCCGCTGGAGATGCAATTTCCGGGCGTGGACCATTTAGAGCGTCATAGAAGCTTTTACTGTGCCCATATACACGAGTAATAAATAATACACGGATATAATACACGACCCACTTTGATATTAAAACATATACATATAACACACCTGCAATGAGTATAGCGGAATCAAACGGAATCACTTTTTCTTCGTGCGATGAGTTATCTGGATTGATTAGATCAATTTCGTAAACGTGAAGTAAAGAGAAACTGTTTTCTTCTAGGATGTAAAGTTGTCGTTTTTCCCTTTTTATTGTTTCATTTTTCCATCTGTATATTCTATTTAAGGGTTGGGTGTTTGAAGTGAAAGTTCAACATGACCAAAAATGAAATAAGTATATGAAATGTATGATCCTCTAAAACACAATGAAGCCTTTTTAACAAAAAAACGCTTGTTTTTGCCATTTTTAATAGTGTTTAAAGGGTTGGAAGTGAATAAAATGTTTATTAAATTTGTTTCCTTTATCTAAGTATACTTTTATTGTTTCATTGGTTATATAGCTGGATTTTCACCTCAGTCTCCCCTTAAAAAGTATACTTTCTGCACAGTTTTAGTACGTAAAGTAAAATTCTGTTAAAAGTGAGAAAATGATGAAATTTGATTTAAAGGTGCTGCTGAGTTGAAGTTACGGTTCAGTTGAAGGAAGTGAAGGTCAGTGTAATTTTGATACGATTGTAAATTGCAAAAGGGAAGAGAAATTGTCAGTTGAGGACGTTTAGGATCATAAGCGCTAGAGTCAGGGAATGAAAAGCGATTACACAGATATTAAGACGACCACTTATTTTATTATAGACACCCTAGTACAAAAACAAATTAATTTTGATATTGATATGTTATTTATACATATATGACCAGGTTATCGATCCGTTAATCGCTTTCTGTAAATAGAATAGAAATCAGGATAGCAATTGCATTTTTGTACATGTTGAAGACTGTACTCATCTAACTTCCTAATCACAACTGTATGGCGTGCGACTTACGAAAAATCCGAATGATGCCGGTGTGGATCATAAATGCATTGTACGTGCTATTGTAAATAAACGAACATGTAGAATGAGGAATTGAAGAGTTCATTTTACCTTACTCTGCACTCTCTCACAATATTTATAATAATAGAAAAAAGATTCATATTTGTAGAGAAGTATCATTTAATGCCATTACATAGATATTTTATTAAGAAAAATGATAAATGAGACAATTTTGTTGAATTCGTATTTTTTTAATAATTTAAAATTTGTCATTGAAAACATCAATATATGATTAGAATAGATCATAATAGAATTGAAAATTAAATTACGTATTGAAATGTTGCCACTAAGGAATTCATTGTTTAATTATCAATTTATTTCAGTGCAACTAAGATAAACGTCAAATTCATCTGTGATGGGTGGACGAGTAGTAACTAAAATCAAAGAATGAATATCGATATAACATCATTAACTTATAAAGTCATAAAAATCAAGTTCAAGTAACATTTTTAACGAGATCAATTAATAGCAAAATTGTACACCCCTATATTCAACAAATTACTTTAATTGTATGATTGTGAATTGGATAGCAACTTGTTTTTTAAGAAATAAATAGGTTTGAGGATGAAATAAGATACAATACAATAGGTAGATATTTTTTAAACAATATATTTCCAGGTCTAAATTCCATTTCAGCACTGGTGTTCAGTAGTACAAATAAGACAGTTTTAGCATTAAAATATCATGTACTATCTTACATGCTATCTTTTTTTTAATAAATATAATTTAAATGAACTATGAATAATTACCAACTCAAACATTTCATGTTAGGATTGGTTTTTATTCTTTTTGCTTTCTTTGATGGAGATGACGTATCGTTGAGCAACATTTAAAGGTGGTGAGTAACCATGAGCGTATGTAGGATCTTCAAATAAAACTTCATATTCCTCGGTCGCTGTTGTGGGAAGCTGGTTTACAATTGCCTTGTAAAAGCAAGTCGTTTGAGGATACAGTGCCATAACTACAACATTAAACATTGTTATCATTCATTAAATTATACTTTTTTAATGGGACATTTTCATACAAGGTAATACTTATTTTCAAACTATTAGGCCACCTTATATCAATCTTTTAGTAGAAAAGTTCAACATTTTGTTCAACATTTTTTTGCATTTTTATTTTTAGAGTGGAACTACTCTTCTCATCATTAATGAGAAGAGTTGTTCTGACTGATAATGAATAACCTCGATAATTTATTACAAGTCCCTTTTTCTAGTTTCAATATTACTGTAATTTATTGTGTATAATAATGACCAAATTGTCATGATTTAAGGATTTGATATTTTCATTTGTGTTACCTATTGATTGTTTCGGAAACAATGCATGTGCGTCAGTTTCTGGATTTGCTCTCATCAGTGGCAATGGCACGACTCTTCTTCGAGACAGTGTGTGTCTGTCTTTTTGTTCCTCATCAATGTCATCAACTTCATACTTATTCGTCGTTGGATTGAATTGAACAACTTCAGCAAGAATCCAATTTTCCTCCTCTTCTGACCCTTTTACTAATGCAGCTACCATATCACCTGTCTGTAAATAATTTTGTTTTGTTTTTGTTTAAACTGTATACGCCTTATAATATTTTGTTTAAATTGTATGAATCTTTTTATACAATTTTATTAAAAGAGTTATAAATACTTCAATTACAATATATGGCAAGTCTTATATTGGAAAAATATTAGGAATGTGTTAGCAATATAGTGGAAGCATATTAGGAATCTAATGAAAATACATTTTTTTTATAAATATTATAATGGGCATGTTTTCCTTACAATACCAATATATTCATACTTTTACTAGAGTAAATTGTATAAATGTAAGTTGTACAGAGAAGATAAACAAAAGTAATTATTACTTACTTTTGCAATGTACGTAGGATCCGCAGGAATTGCCCCACAAAGTGGCGGAGGTTTAGCTCCTGGGTTTTTTCCAATATACAAAGGTAATGTTTGAGCAGTGCTTAGTAGCATTTTCATCAAAGCACCTCGCCTTATTGTCTCTTTGTTTCCAGCATTCCGAGCCTAAAATCGAACATTTCAATAAGTTTTTTTATTTAAATTTCACGTTTAAACATGTGTTAGCATAATGCTTGTGTTCGTAATTATAATGTCAGTTAAAAAAAAACAATAAATAAATTGTAAAGAATATTTTGTTTGTACTTGAATGCGACGTTCATTTCTAATCGTCCGAATTTCATTGATCTTCTCCAGAGCCTTTCGTAGACATTCTTCCTCCTTTTGTGCATCGATCACTGCGCTGTTATACATATTTTTCAGCTTCTGCTGGTAATACGGCGTGACTTTATCATCTGGACTAACTTTTTCATACGTTTTTGTTATGTTATTAAAATTGTGCTCTGAATGACTACGTTCCTTTTCCAAGTCATGGAGCAAGTGGTAAATTCCCCTCAATCTCTCCTGTAAAACAAATACCAAAAATTACATTTTTTACACGTGTAACAATTAATCCTAAAACGATGTGTTTAAAAAACATTATATGAAACAAATTTTCAAAACACATCTTAAGTTTTCTTTTAACATAAATTGTAATATATAATTTTTCTCTTAAATATGTACGTATTGAATATTTCGTAAATAACAGATTATGAAAATGCTTAATTGTCTCCAAAACACGAAGTATCTTAAATCCACTACTGGCGTGGTGGAATTGTCAACATAACCTCTCGTTAGAATGTAATATTACCTGTATTTGATGTGCAGCAGCGTCAGCGGTAAAAGGCATTGTAACAATTATTAAATATTCGAATCAATGAAATCGTCTCAGTTCACAACGCTTCCTTAAACGCGACAAATTACACTGTAAACTGAAACAAACACTGAACTACAATAGTCGTTGCTTCTGTACTTTTTCATTTGATGGTAGTTCCATTTTTTGTCGTAAGTTGGCAGCAGCGTATTTATGGCGCCAAGTCAGCTGTCAAAGTATGTATCACAACAAATAAGCGTCCACGAAACAGCACCTTCAGTCGGTAATTTCATACAAAAGCTCACTCTTTAATTAATTTTTAATCGATCGAAATCATTTAAATCTTCATTCTCACAAAATATATCCATACAGAAAGCAAATTAAGTGTTTATCAAAATAAACAATTTAGTAGACAATTTAATGTAATTTCTGCGTGTTAATCTAACCTAAAATATTTCTATGAAGTAAAATTATTTCTATGAAGTAAAATTAATTCTTTGAAGTATAAAATAAATAGTGAAATTAAATAATGTAGCAATAAAATAAATAATAACGTATATTCAGATAAAGTTGTTTGAAATTAATAAAAACCAACTACACAAAGTATCAGGAAAAATCATCTATTGTATTAAGTACATTATTGTAATTTCATATTGACATCCTAGTTCTTTAATTTGGCAGGAGGACAGTTTTATTTGAAAATTGTTAAACAGCAAGATGAGTGAGAAGAGGAAACACGAGGATGAGGCGGAGAAAAGTGAGGAGGAATGGATTGGACCGATGCCCTCTGAAGCTGTTAAACAGAAGAAACAGAAAGGTTAGCTGCTACGTAAATATAGGAATTTCAGCTAAATTGCGCATTTATTTGAAATATCTACAACTCATTTAATGCGTTTTCAATAGCTTAAAAAATTCCAGTTTTTTCCCAAAATTGTAAAAAAATTGAACTTTTTTTAAAATGTCCGTTGAATTCATATGGATAGAAAAGAATTCATGTTTGCATGCTTAAATACTGATAGTGAAGTCAACAAAAAAGAATAGTTTTTTGAAGAATTAAAAATTTCTTGTCAAAAATGTTGATATACCATTGGAATAGAACAGAATGGAATGGAATTGAAAATCAAATGATGCATTAGGAATCTTTATACTTTATATCATTATTTAATTATCAATTCATTTGTATGCAATATTTTTTGCAAGGAGTATTTTACAGTAATTCTATGATGTACTATGTTTACTTTTTATATGTAGAAAATATATATTTTACTAATAAAATTTATTTACTTTTCAATTTAAGTAATAATCATATTTTTCAGTTTTGCCCCATGAGAAATTATTTTTGGACAATTTACCTTGTTGTGAATGTTATGAAAAGTCATATATGCACAGAGATGTGGTAACACAAATAGTTATTACAAAGTAAGTATAAGTATTTTATTTTTAAATATAGGTTTTGTAATACTTACCACATTATGATCTCATTCAGTTAAAAGTATAATCTGAACAAAAAAAAGTATAATTGAAAACAATTAATAAAATTGAAAACAATTTTAAATATCAAGGCATCAAAGCATTGAAATAAATATGAGAATAATTATGTGGTTTTGAGGAAAAACCAGTTAAGTCACATTTTTCATAAATTTAGTTAAGTGCAGACATTTATATATTTGTATGAATATTTTCATTTCACAAAAAAAATTATACGATATACATTATGCACAAAAAATAATAACTAATAATTTTTAGAAAATACAATTGAGTGTACATTTAAAATACATACAAAAACTAAATTCCGTTATCTGGAATTTAAACAGGGTTTCTTACATTAGAAACAATAAAAATATAGAGAATTTATACACAGATACAAGCGTGTACTTTCGCATCTTTAAACGCAAATATCTCAAAATCACAATAAAGAGACTTAATTGGTTTTCCTTCAAAACTACAGAATTTTAGATTCGATTTGTCCTTCACTGCAATTATGTTCTTTTCTACAGGACAAACTTTTTAATAACTGCTAGTTGTGATGGTCATGTAAAATTCTGGAAGAAACAGGAAGAACTGATTGAATTTGTTAAACACTTCAGAGCACATATTATGCCTATTCGGGCAGTAGCCACCAATAGTGTTGGAACCTATGCCTGTACAATTAGTTTGGATAAGACAATGAAAATTTTTGATGTTATCAATTTTGGTAATTATGAATCCCTAACTATTTGATATGTTCTGTTATTTTGCAGCAAAGAAAAATATAAATAAGATACCATTAAGATGTCTGTTGCAATTACTGACCACTTAAGCAGATGAAATGGTCCAATTAATGACCATTTATATTTTCTAAATTTCACATGAAAATATTTTTCATTTTGTTTTATAAGGGAGGAAACAGTTGAAGAAACGACAAAATATATGTTAATGGAAATAAGACATTTATGGTAAAAGTTGATATTTTCTTTAAATAATCAAAAGTGGTCACTAATTGTGACATTGATCTTATATTATTAATAACGAGGAACTGCATAATGATAATATGCTATTTTTTATTATTGATAATATATGATCTCACAAATAGAAAAATTGTTTCTCTAATCGATAATAGCTATAATTTATATAAACTGAATATACCATTGTGCATTGTTCATAGATATGATCAATATGATGCAACTGCAATTTGTGCCTCTATGTGTTGAGTGGATTTACGCTGCTGGAGATGCTGTATTAACGATAGCCATTTCAGATGAGAGTTCCGGCAAGATTTATATATATGACAGTCAAGGCACTAGTGTGCCCCTTCGCATTTTAGAATCTATACACTCTGAACCTGTTGTTGCAATGAAGGTACATTTTCAAGCGGTTTTCCAACATTAATATTGATTTAGGCATTATGAAACATTTTGTGGGCAATAGTTCAACACGATGTATTAATGAAATATTAGTTTCAAAGTTTGCAAATTTACCCGTGAAATATTGATTTAATTGGTAAACGCAATTTGTCTTGTGAAGGTTGTAAAGAATCAGTTTTAAAAAATGTAATCTATTGATTTGGTTTAATCAGATTATTAACAATTTATTAAAATTAAAATGTGCATACCATTCACACATGAATTATTTTGAATTTAAACTAATTTTTATCTGTTTTGTGAATTTAAATTAATTTAAAAGTCGGAAATAAACTATCATTGAATCGATGGTAGTATGTATCGATTTTTGTTGGTTTCTTAATTAATAAAATCAAAGTGTGTAATTTATTACTTTTTATTATATTCGTTGTTATTAAATTTAACGGAGTAATTTCGTATCATATAATAATTAAAATACCATATAAACTAGTTTTCTTAAGTATTTTATTCCAGATTATTATTGTTTCAAAAATGTTATTATAGCATGGTATAATTTGTATGGTAAATAATAATATATCTCGATTTAAATAATTGATTTCCATCAACCGAAGTTAATCATGACAGGCCGAATAATGATTCAAATATAATTTCAGTTCAATCCAGTATACGAGACATGCATTTCAGTGGACAGATCCGGAATGCTTGAATACTGGACAGGGCCAAACAGCGAATATGACTTTCCCAAATGTGTTAAGTTTGAATCCAAACTAGATACCGATTTGTATGAATTTGGCAAAAACAAAACCTACCCCTGCGGATTAGCAGTGTCTCCGGATGGAAAGAAATTCGCCTCCATCAGTGGTGACCGGAAAATCCGTGTTTTCCATTTTCTCACTGGAAAGTTATCCCGAGTGTTTGATGAAAGTCTCGAGAAGTTTACACAACTTCAACAAACTACTCAACAGTTACCGAATATGGAATTTGGACGCAGGTGAACGGCAATTATTTATTTATTTATTTATTTTAATAAATAAAATGTAAAATGTAAAAGTAACATCTAACAAAAAAAGGATGTCATTTTCAGAATGGCGGTAGAAAGGGAATTGGACAAAACTGAAGCAAACTTGGGAAATATATTATTCGACGAATCAGGATACATGATCATGTATAGCACCATGTTAGGAATCAAGCTTGTAAATATTTACACTAACCGGTGTGTCAGGATTATGGGCAAGTCAGAGAATTTCCGACCCATGCAACTTGCTCTCTTTCAGGTTTTATTAATACTTCTATTATTAAAATTCCATATCAGTTTCCACATCAACCAATATTTTATTCATAAAAAGTCCTATGAAGTAGTTTTTATTTGAAATGATGATTAATACTCATTTCGTTAAAATGATTATTAGTTATTGATTGATTAAAATTTATCAATCAATAACTAATAATCAGTAGATATTTTGCAGGATCAAAATACTAATAATAAATCGTCATTACTTTTTATACATTTTAATACACATATTTAAACTATTTTTCATACAAAATTATATAAATAATTGGACGGAAAGAAAATTCTTACTATTTTAGTACAGACAAAGCTGACAATATTAGTAAACGGTTATTTTATACGAAATTAG
>JABFPB010003426.1:0-17147 GCA_022817645.1 Ceratoteleas bidentatus
GGACCCTTTTTCCTATGTGAATGCATGCATAGCTTATAAATATTTGTTGCTTTGATAACGTGCTCAAAGCTCAAAGTAGAAGCGTACAAAAAATTGTACGCTTTCGGCGTTAATGGGTTAAAACAGTTTAAGCGTTTTGCATAAGATTTAACATGGAAACATACAAAATGCATAAAATTGTTTTTAAAAAAATCGAGGATAAATGTGTTTTAAAATGAACCCTTTTTTACAGTGAATGTGCAAGATTTCGCATTCAAAATTTAATTATCAATTCCAGTCAATTCGATTCTATTCCAGGGCCAAGGCAGTCATTTTAGAACAGAATTTTCATTTCCTGATGAAGCATTCATACCGATTCAATTCTTAAAGCTTCATTGATCTTACGAATAATGAATTCTTTTAAATTCGTTTCAATTCCTATTGCAGCTAAAGTTCTAAAAGAATAATTTCAATTCTCCCATCCGAATTTAATTGCTTTATTTTGGAATTCAAAATTGCAGCTAAAGTTCTAACAGAATAATTTCAATTCTCCCATCCGAATTTAATTGCTTTGTTTTGGAATTCAAAGTCATTTATTTGAAATCCAGACAGTACAAAATGAATGCTGAATTCAGCCCGAAATCCAATTCTTTTCTATTCAAATCTATCAAATTTTTTTGCAGGGATACGTTAATAAGTGGATTATTATTATTATAAAATAAATATATATAAAATTGAAGTGAAAATTAAAAGTAACATATCATCAGATATGTAATCACTATATCGTCATATACTTTTTTGCAGTAAGAAACAGTTAGTCATCTTGTAATATATTATTAAGATAATATCACCAAAGATCCATATCATTCACAGGATTTTCATGAATATGTATTATTTCATTACTCAATCACAATAAAATAATTAAAAGAATTACAAGCAATCTTTACGAAAAGCAAGCTGCAGGTTCACACCTGCACACCCATGAATAACGACTTATATCGGCAGATGCAATGAAGAACTGAATACACGTTGTAGAAACATTTCTCGTGGACTTAATATTTAAATGATATTTATAATATTTATATTTTATATTTTAAATACTTCAATAACATGTATCAAGAATATCATGAATTAATCTAAATGAATCAAAATCGTGTTGATATATCGAATCCATTTCACACTGCGCTACCAGTGTTTTTTTAGTAGCAGTGAAAATACAAATATCGCAGACTCTTCTAAACTCAAAGACAACGTAGTAAGTGTAAAGCGACTAGATTATCTAGGGGTCTAACTGCAAAATATAAATCGACAGCTGCGTAATTTCAGTTACGCCACATTTTATTATCAGCAATTTAAATTTTATAGCCTCAAAATGGGACGGCAGACGGTGCAATTTGGGACTAGTTTTAACATCCTTGTAAGTTTTGAAAACATTGTTGCATAGGCAAACAATATACATTATCATGAAACAGCACATAATTATGCACATTTACTATCCTGAACAAGCTTCCAAGGTACTTGGATTCAGAAAATTGAAATTTTAAATAAAAATAAACTGCTAGGTAAGAGTGATTAACGGTTAGTAGACAAGAATGTGGATTTATTACAAAAGCTAATTATAAAGTGATTCCAGGCTTTTTATGTGAATTTAAAGAAACAATATGGCGTCTAAAAGAATTCATACCGATTAAAATTCAGTTTATACAAATTTCTTGCACAGCAACTCGGAAGGAATAGCTGTTAATATAGAATTTACACTTTCTTCGATTATAATTGTATAGGTTATGCAAAATAGCGAGATTCCGGTTCAAGCCTCAACATACACTGAGAAAATTAATTCGTAAAAGGTACAACACATATCGAAACTTTTACGATATATATCGCAAAAAGTACTAATTTTTTCGTAAATCGTTACGAATTGAGCTTCGCAAAAACTGGAGCCAGTCACATCTAATTGTTCTGAGAAGATAAATTCTGAGAATTTGTTTTCTCAGTGTAATGAGTGTTTTTGATAAAAACAGAACAAAATAAATAAATTTAAATCAATATTTGTTGTCAATATATTTTCGTTCATCGCCAAATAGCGAACTAAAAATTTTTACTGTTTTATCCGAATTTGTAACAATTATTGATTAGTTATTAATATTAATTAGTTTATAATATTGATTATAAACGTAATATTAATTAGAACTGTTTGTAATAATTATTTGAGCAATAGAATTAAATTAATAACAAGGAAAATCCAGACCAATTCAGCACGCATACAATTTTTTCGAACTTCAAAACACGTTAAAAATCTAAAAACTTAAAAAAAAGTTCACCCTTTAAGGACGGATGTTGCATAATTGCAATATTCTAAAATTACTTTTTCAGTTTTGAAAACTTTCAGAACCAAATTTTTAGCTAATAAAATATTCAAAATAACATTAATACACTAATTTCCATGTCAGCCTAAAAAAGAGGAAGAAATGAAAAATATTTTCATTTCGAGTAGTTTTCTGTAACATCGAAGTAGACAAATAAGAAAACAAAGTGCATCCTCAAGTTAAACTCCCAAACGGCCAAACTCTGTAATAATGTATCGATTTCAACAATCATTTTTTTGCCTTTCGTTCCATTGAGTTTATACATTAAATCAATCTATTTCAAAAACTGGAAATTGTAAAATTACACTCTCTTTCATCGAATAAATCGACTTAACATTGTCAAAGTTTGTTTGGTACCGCAACTTTCAACCGATTTACTTCATCCTATGAATTTCTTTCATTCTATGCAGAAGAAATATCAAATCTTCTGCATAGAATAAAAAATAATTTTCTTAGACTTATTTTTTATATCACGCCACTCAAAAAACCATCATCACTTTTGCTAAGATGGTCCGTTTCCGCGATGTCCCCTTAAAGGGTGAAACCACTCCGACGCACTTGAAACGCCTACCAGGTTCGCCAAGATTTCGGCCATTTTTACCGAACGACACGTCGCGATTCGCTGGAATAATTTCAGCGTCCGAAATCACAACCTCATTAATATTAACAACACTTTCCGAAGGTTTCACAAAAACCGTAAAAAGTCACTCCATTATTCCAAACCTCTGAGTCATACATTTTGGCGAACTTCCCCTTGACACATACCCAGCCATACAAAGAAATCGTGTCACGCCTAAAAATACTGCGCAGATTCATTCAAATAAAATCAAAAGCCCGTGGTCACATCCCAAGGAACCGCGGAATTAAAACCTACAGATTAAAACCGCCCAACAAAGGGGTCCGCGCGCACACCAAACTTACACGCATGCACGATCATTGCGCGACGAGGACCGACTAATGAAGAAAGAGAGCCGTCACATTTGGTATTCAAATCGCCGTGCGAGACTGCTTGTGCGACTATTGAAGTTTCGTTCGTTAAAATCTCTGCGCGTTCTCCAAATCGCGCTTACTTTTGCACAAGTTCAGCAAGTCTGCCGCGCTAGTTCCGCCGCCTTCACGTCACTTTCGAACGGCAATGCAATTTTAGATAAACCCCGGCAATTTTCAACGGACTTGCGCAACGACAGTTTTTAATACCGCGGACGATAAACGAAATTTACGACACCGAGCTTATATCTCAAACGGTTCCAATCGTTAATTCTTTTGATATCTGGCCGAGTTGTGTAACTCCACTTTCGAATCCCCGACGTGAAAAGCGACGAAAAAAAAGGACCGAAAAATGATCTCTTATGAAAGCTAGTTTCGACGTTGGTACACTTTCAACACTCAACCTTACGAATTTCACTTCACTCCTCGATTCAGCATCTCTACTCTACCCATCAACTTCGCAGACTACATCTAAGAATCCAACACCTGCACTATAAAAAGAAGTGTCTTTCCGAGACACTTTTCCTGAAGACTCCGAAACATCTTGAAAGAGATTTTCACGGAAAAGACACTAGAAAGGATTCTAAACCTGTTGAAACAACACTTTGGTTTTTCCAATGGATACCCAAACCAGACCAACACTGGTTTCGACACAAAAATGGGATCACTTCTGGTTCCGAATGTTTCTTCACTTGTCATCGGCGCACAACTGGTCGGTTTATTATACGCACAACAGTCGCAATAAAAAACCGGTTCGCAAAACAATTGAAGAAGTTCGCGGCAAGACACTCGGTTCCTCTCGACTTGAGGAACCGTTGGTAACACGAGCGGTCAACCGGGAATTGGGACCGGATTGGTCCCCGGGAGAATTTGTCTGTCGCGAGCTTGCGCGCGTGTGGTGTCTGCGACAACGCGGCGAAAATGCCTAGCACACGGCAACCTATGTACCCACTAACCAACCAACCAAGCAGCCGGCCGACCGCTAAGCAACGAGAACCAAGAGTCCAAGGTGTGCGTGAGACGATAATATATGTAACCTGCGTCTGTATATGTATATTAAGCAGACGTGCGAGGGAAGGAGACGGCGAGAGAAGTGTTTTTTCGTGTCTTACTCAATTCGCACGGTGGGGAAAGTCGCCGCCGCGGGATCATCTTGGGCGGCGTCTACGCCGATGGTGATAAGGATAATGGCAATGATTGAAATTTGCTCTGCCGCGAATTGACTTGCAAAATTTCGGTACACAAGCTGCGCGGGAATTATGCGCGGGGTAAGAGCCTTGGAGTTGGGAGACGTTTGCCTGGATGATTATCGGACTGGATTTATTTCACGGTCCAATGAAATTTTGGAAGCGACTGGACGGGTCCTCATTAAGATATCAGACGGGAGTGGACAACTGCGAATGGCGTCTCGGCTGGTAACGGTTTTTTGGAATTCAGGCCTTGGGGATGAATTAGGAGGGAATGGTGCGACTACTCAGTCGCCAATCCAATCCAAAACCCATTGGGTTTTGGATTTCAGGGAGCATTCGAAAAAATAGATGCAGGAATTGTATAGGTTAAAAGGGTTCCGGTTAGGATAAGAGTATTGCTGATATTATGAGAACGATACTGAAATTATGAGTGTAATCTTCTTATTGTAGCTTTCCTATCAGGGTTGCCACTTTTCTGAACCTTCATAACTTCGTATCTTCGAAGTATATGATGTTTCGAAGTCAATTTCGAAGTTTCGAAAGTTCGAAAGTTACAGTTAGATCATTTTGCAAAACTTTAAAATCTTAGAAAACGTTCAAAACTTCGGAACCTTCAGTAGTTCAAATTTCGAAGTTATCAATACCATTTCATTGAACGTCGAACATTCGAATATTTGAAAGTAGATAACTTCGAATTTCAGTTCCAGCCCTACTTCCTGTTGTAAATTTTAGAAATGAGTGCAGATCGAGATGTTGAGGTGGAAGATACGGTGCGGGAAATGTGGAGAAACATTTTAAGTTAGGGCTGAGTTGCAGACTAAAAAGCTGACTCGGTTTATACTTTTCCGTTCATGTTTCTTTTGCTATTTAATATAAAACTGAACAAAACAAGCTTTAAAAATTGAAATAGACAAGATTCTGTTATGAGAAGTGTATATTTTCTCCACTCAGTGTCTACGAATGGTACATTGTGCAACGTGTGCGAAAATTTAACGATTTCTAAACAAGCAGAAGGTTAACGCACGAGTAGAAGGCGACTACAAACATTTCACACGTGTTCGGAATCATCAATTTTGCACGTATCGCACAGAATATTTTTTCCGACGAGATCAAGAGGTATTGTATTTATTTCGTATACATTCAGAGGTATACAATCAGAGCGAAAAGAGAATTACTGCTTTTAATTCGTAAATATAACATGTAAAACACTTTAATGGACAATTTTAAAATCGTGTATCTCCTTAAAGATTGATTGGCGAAAAGTCACGAATGGTTATTCGTTTGTTCTTTTGTGATATCTCTCTTGCAACTTTATTCCATCTTAGGCCTTCGAAAAATTACACCACACTCACAGAAATACGTTATAAAAATCACAATAAGATTGTAAATCTTCATACTTCTAATTTTAATCTAATTTATTATTTAAATCTGCGGTGAACTATAGAAAACAACCAATAGACACAGCTTTCTTTCGAAAAGTTTTGATTATTTATAATTTTTATAATATCGAATAAATCCAAAATATTTGTCACATCTTTTCCCAACAAGTAAAAGACAACGTATATTGTGGACCGGTATCCGAGTACATTTAAAACATTTACTTATCCAAGAAAAGAAACTGCAGGTAGAAAAATATAAAGTGATCTTAATTTCGTATTACGACAAAAAGGATGGTCAAAAAAGTATGTATTAAAATGTTCTTTTATCGCAAATAAATGTCATTGGAAATAAAGTGGACTTGGAAATTGTAAGAAAAAGACCTTAGTTTCTATCGGTCCGATAGTAATTTCTCACGTGGCATTCCAAGCAATCTTCAATCGACAAGTTTTTATGAAGGCTGAACGCTCAAACCGCGCGAGTCTGTACCTTTTTACATCTTGGCCGTAATACGAACAAAACGCTTACTCACACTTAATCATGCATGTCTGCATGGTGATTTACCATTCATAGATTTCCAATTGACACCGTAAATGTGTCAACGTTCATAATGAAACATTTACAATAATGTAAACATTATCTCGAATAATTTACAATAAAATTAATTGGGGAATTCAATTATTTAAATAAAGTAAAAATTAACTATTGTAAAATCAGTTAAACTGATTATTCAATAACCGATTTAACTTAATTTACAATAATTAATTTAATACTTAATTTTATACTTATATCAACAGTAATTAACAATTTTGTCTGTTTGGCACTTCCAATTCAAACTAGGTCAAGACATAGGAGTTAACCTAGTTTGAATTGGAATTGTCTTGTGGTATCGCGTTAGGATTTACTAGGTTCCATGAGTGATTAAATTATAAAATTTAACTATTTTCTTGTCAGCACAAAAAAATGTGTCAATGAATGACATACTTATTTAAGATTAGCCTATGATTTCAAATGACGAATATTATTAGTTTAACTTTGTTAACAATTGTAATAACATCTGTTGAGTTGGAAAAATGAAAAAACAGATTTAAATCGAATAAGTCTGATTTTATTTATTTATTTAAAAATCGTGTTTTTTATTTGAAAAAGAGAAAAGCGAATGTATTTTCAGGTTCAAATGTAATTTTCAGGTTTAAGGAGACCTAAACACTCAAAATCAAGTACCTCTTAAAATTAAGGGAATCGCTTGTTCTTTGGGGATGTTACATCGTTGGATGGTACGATTTAACATCCCCAAATCGACTTCATTCGACTTCATGCTATTATATATGCTTATAGTCGGCGCTACAAATGAATTTTCACACAAAACACTTCTCCCACAGTTTTCAATATTTTGACTTGAAATCTTTTCCATTGATAAAAAAACTAAACGTTAGGTTATTGAAAACAGTTGATTACAGAAAAAGTTAAGTCCACTGATATAACATCCCCAAAGAACAAGCGATTCCCTTAATTTTAAGAGGTACTTGATTTTGGGTGTTTAGAGTCCCCTTAAAAAGGAAATGAATCAGGTTTTCCGATTTAAAAAAATCACGAATTTATTAGCCCTACAATTAAACTTTACATAACTAGTACAACTTCAATAGAACTCGTATAATTAAAGTAATGAAGAAAAACTATTTAGAGTTCAGTTATTTTTTTATGAATAATTAATTTGATGTGTTTAGAGTATTTGAGGCGTTTGTTTTCCTTACTATTTCAACTTATTTGATGTCGCATGCAAAAACTGCTGCTCTAACACTCAGGTCGTTATTTCTGTAAATATGCACCGGCGATAATGCATGTTGAGTTATCTCAGTTGAGCCACTGCAAACACTTCGCGTATAAGAGCATGCAATAAGATATTTATTGTCTTAATTCGACGGAATGCGTAAGGTCAGCAGTTCTTTCCGCGTTTAAAAGTGATTATTCCGGAAGGGCTTTGGTGTATACATACATACATATTTTTTGGTAGCGTAACATTTACGACAGTCGATATTTCAAGAGCGCCTTATTATCTTTGCCTTTTTATAAAGTAAATAAACACCTACACTCAATTCAATTAAACTCCACAAAATGTAACGATTAATACCTGCAATTATTTTCCTGCACATTCGTTTATTTTTTTCCGCGTTGCTAACAATAAACCATACCGTTTAAAAACAACATTTATAACAACGCTAATCGGGAATTAATAAATAAAATCCAAGCATAACTTATCGCTGGAACAGTGTAAACAGCATAAATATACAATAAGCCGCGATCCAAAATGGATAGTCGAGAGTTTCACTTAAAACCTCTAAAATAACATTTTTACGAGTGGACATGTACATACTTTGTTATAAGAACACTTTGATACCGAGTTAATGCGTATGCAAATCTCTTTATGCAACAAAGTTTGCAGCAAGAAATAGGAATATCTTTTGGCTTCATTTAAAAACTCAAACGAATTCTCTTTCTTCGGCCAACCGGCTGTTATTAATCTGCAGCAACGAACCTCTTTTTTCGTACTAACACTAATGATAAATTAACAAAAAATAAGCCGAAAAGGTCCGGCGTTACGTCACATTCTGCGCGTGTTTTTTGCTATCTTGATCTTGTTTCGATGTTTATAGGTGGGCCGAAATCGTAGCCATGATTTACATTCTCCAAGTGACGAGTATTTCTTTACCTCCATCATTTTAATTACAAAAACGATTTTGTATAATTCATTGGAGTGATTTTCGAAAGCAAACGCAATTCACAGCCTCCGCTCGATTATTTCGAAAATATTCAAAAATGTGGCGATTGCGTTCTCATCACTTTTTTCGATCAAATCGATCAATTTCGGAATTCCCCGGCTAATTAATCGTTCCAGGCAATCCATTGTGATAGTCTAGAAAAACGGTCTTTTCCGGAAATCTAATGCAAATGAAATTTTTTAGAAGTTACTAGTAAAACATTCTTTTGTAGAATAAAAATATTTGTGAACATATTTTTCCGTATCAGGAATAACATACTTTTAAGAAAACTGTATTTTATATTTTACGAGGCCAAAATGAAAAAAAGTTGTAGTTTTTTTATTCACTAGCGACTAGTCAGTTATTTTATTTTTTTACATTTTTTCCAAATGTTACTCCAAAGTAACCCCCTTAAACATCGCGCGACGTTTAATTAACTCGATAATCAGTGAAGAAATTTCATTATTCAAAAATGCTAAATGAATTAATAAACCTCCTTCGAAGAAGTCGGCGAGCATTAAACGTCGAATAATTGCGCGAGAGTCTCCGTGACGACGATAGTGCGGATGACTCGCCGAGTATAATATTCCGTATTCTCGTCTATATCTTTGCAAACGAAGATGGCGGCGGACTACGATAATTTATTAACTAGTTCTACAAGTCGAACCCTCCTATTCGTGGCAGACGTGTTAGCGCGAACTCCTGCACGGCAGATACATTCCTTCGAGTATTTTGCATCCTCTCGACTGATGCTTTATTACTGAAATTTTTACGACAAAATTAAGCGACGTGTTAGATTGTCACGAAAACCATCACAAATTCTGTGTAGTATTGTTCAAAGACTTTTACTTTTATTAAACATTATTTTGATTTACATAATGAGATGAGTCGTAATCATAATTTTTGGGAATCGTTAAGTGATGAACGTAAATAATGATATCTTGAAGTTTAAAATGCGGGGAAAGTACTTTTTAGTACAACGAAAGATTCTACGATGAGAAAATATATCCGGGCGAATTAGTTTGCAAAAGTAGAAACTGCTAAATTATTTACCAAAGTTTGCATTTAAACGCGTAATTGAATAAAATGTTTCATTTCCACAGTTGGATACTTTCAAATAAATGAAAAGTGCTTTTCTTCGTCACTGTGAATTTAACTGTTTATTTAACTACTGTAAATTAGATTAAAATAGTTTTTTTGCTAAGTTAAAACAATGATTGCATAAAACTCTCGTATATGAAAGGATGGTATTCTGCACTCGTTATGCGACGTATAATGGGTTTCACATTATTATTAGATTCTCTCTCAGTGCGAAGTATGCAATAAACAACAACATTTGCGTAACATTATGCGTTGGAAATTATAAAAAAAGTATAATACAAACATTCTCAACGTTCGCAGCTGCATTTCCAAATAATTATCTTTAATTATCGTTGCATTCAATTTATTTTTACTGGATTTTCGATGCGATTATTTTAACTTACGATAATAATCAAGGCAATTTTTAAGTGTCACATTATTTCCAAGATTATGATAATTATTTCGATTCACCGAGAGCGATAACAACAAGCGATAGCTATCGACAAAAGGCACGCTGACAGCGTATAAAAATACAATAACTTGTAATTATTATGTGTTGCAGCATCTCCTGGCGAAGATTGTTGAGCGGAAATAATGCTCCCGTAAATAAATCCCTAAAGTGTCAGTATAATTACAGACATTAGTGGCGCCGCATTAATCATCCCTATTAGCAAAAACCTAAACGCCGATTACAATCTTCTGTTGATTTTAATGGCAGAAAACGCCTAAAAAGATTGCCACCTTAGGTCATCCGTATCCCAAATTATATTATTAGAAAAAAAGGAACGCGTTTTTTCATCTCCTTTTTTACTGCTTTCAAAATTAAATTGATAAAATTGATAATTTAAAAAATGTTCAGATCAACTATAGTACACAGTTTTTGTACAATCTAATTAGCGATAATGTCTTCGTCTGAATTACTTATGGAATTGATATATAAATTGATTATAGAAATTAATTAAATTTACTGGTACTTGGAACGAGGACGTTCTCATAACCTGAATTATTAAATTAACAGTAACTCAAAACTGATATCTTATATCTTTATCATTAATTTTATAGCCCAATGAAAAAAGGGTTTTATAAATTACTAGTAAAGATACTGCGTTTTCCAGTTTATCTTTAAAATTAATGAAAATCTGCCGAGATTCCGTAGAAATGATTAAAAATAGAATTTTCAGAGGTTTTCGGAGATTTTCAGAGATTATCAGAGATTATCAGAGATTATCAGAGATTATCAGAGATTTTCAGAGATGTTTAGAGATATTCAGAAATATTCAGATGTTTTCAGTGCATTTTTCAGAGATTTTCAGAGATTTTATTTCTATAAGGGATAATCAGGTTTTGATCAAAATTTCGCCACAAAGTTATCTAAGCCACAAGAAACATCTGATTCATATAATTAAAATTTTCTTTTCTTTCCTAAGAATATCATTGTCCTTAGGGATCAAATCAGAAAAATATTAATAAACCCTCTTTCTCATTGAACCTTCCATTTGCTTCACCTCCTCGGATTTCTCGTTGCAACACGTTTTCGTAATTTGCCAAGACTGGCGCCTCAATCCAACAATTTACAATGTTAATACAATAAACTGTCGTCCGGATAGCGAGTAGTTCTGAATACGAATTCCACGGATTCCTCGTGGGTTCTTAACGGTTGAATCGCGAACTGGGGCCATAAGCTCGCAACGCCACTCCGAACTACTCGGCCTGCCGAAGAAATTCTCTGACCGTGACGTAAAGGATATAGCGCCTCGGGCACTTCTTTATATCGCGGCGCCACAACCACACGCCCCGCTCCTCGTTAGTAGTTTCGCTGCGGCTGCACACAAGCGCCCGCTCGGATATGCAGAAATCGTCCAGGTGGTAATTATATCCTTCGGCAACTGAAAACCTGATGTTTGTCGTCGAGTTAAAGGGCGCGGCGCGCGTTAATGAAGCTACTTTACGAGGCTCGCGGACCCGATAATTTAAGATTATTGGAAAACAAGTGGCAATTTTCGAATGAGCCGGTGACGCGCGCTTTATGGCCAACGCAAAGCCTGACAGAAATTCAAACGGCGTGCGGACGAGGCACGGCCAAACGTCGTTTGAATTTCGTCCGGGCAAATGAATTTATGCGCGACGTCCTTTTGAGGCGCATTTGCATATCGAATGCGTTTTTTGAGACACGCCGTTACGACGGGATTACGAAACACCTTGATGTCTTAATGATTACGCTTCTTGTCGAAACGGATAGGAGTCTTGAAGGCACCGTCCTTCTGACCACTTTAGCGCATTATCCGAGGAGAAAAGCCTCGACGCATAGATGATTAAGTTGAAAAGTTACGGCACGATAGGTGATGTGGCGCAGGTGGGAGTTGGATTGAAAATTAATATACAGGGAGACAAGTTGTTCGTTAGAACGTCTGCCCAGTGAGGCAAACGGGATTTAGTTATATGTAAAAAATGGCGTCTTAATTAAGACAGTATGGTTACCGTTTTTAAGATGGTTTATAGTGGTATAATCCTTTAACAGCGCCAAACCACGTATCGTCATGAACTTACATGATTATGCATTATGGACTATAACTTCATGTCTAAAAAACTAATAATGATTTTTATTGAAAAACATTATTTTTAAGAAAAGGCAAACTTTGGCCGAGTTATTATACTTTCAGGCTTCTGTGTCATAAGTCACAAGTCACAAGTGTATATCGAAGGCAAAAAAAGGTTATGCAAAGACAAATTGGCAAAAAATAGACAACACAATGTAATCTACAAAATCAAATGTAAAGATTGTGACAGTTGTTATGTAGGTCAAACTAAACGTGCTATGGAAACCAGGATGAAAGATCACAAAAACAACTTCAAATTACCTCTGGACAAACATAACGCCATGACACCACATGTCCAAGAACAAACATTCAATGAATTGGAGTGAAACCCAAATCTTGGATCATGAATCACATTGGCATGAAAGAAATATTTCTGAAATTTTACACATTAAATCTAACAAAAAAACACTCAATAGACAATGTGATACTGAAAAGCTCAATAAAATATACGATAGAATATTAAAACCATCATAAATATTTACCCTCTAACTCATTAACAGACAAATATCCACAAACACATAATAAACTCATTAATGACGCAAGCATTGTTGTAAACAAGAGTATTGAGGTATATAAATAGGTGTAACATTTCTGAAACTCGCCAGACATGGAGAATATCTTCTCCCAAAGACTAATACATTTGCTATGAATATTTCTGAAGAGGGCCAACTACAAATGGCCGAAACTTTAAATTGACAAATTTTGTTTGTTTAAAAATACTTATTAGTCTGCTAAATTGGTCGAAAAATTAACCATTATATATATTACACGCAGACGTTAATAACAATCATGTTATGTCGAAGGTCATGAGTTCGAACCTTTCGATCGCGGCTTCATCTGCGCAACCGTTAACGCATAAGAAGGGGTTGATCCACGTTTCTTCGACATTTTGTCCATATCTGTAACAAATCAAATAAGTTTATTAGTAAAGAGAACGAGCAACATTGAATTCAACAGCGACAGAACTATTGCTGTTATTCGTATTATTCGAGTTGAAAAATAGTTTGTAGATGGAATATACGAACCTTTAATTGGATGGATCTTTGTGAGAAAGACGAGAAACAGATCTAACGTCTTAAGTTGAGATTGAGATTGAATAACTTGATGGAAATTCTTCAATTACGTGTATACAAATAATAACAAATAATAAAAAAAATTTTTAAAAAAGGAATAAAACACTCTTAGAGTTGTAATAAATAGTGAATAATGAGAAAATGGTATTTTATTTACTATTCTTCTTAAAAGTTTTAATATAATATACAAAAATTATATTTTTTAGATGAACATATTATTACTAACAATTTTGCAGAGCGATATATGCGCAGAAAAGTATATATTTCGTATCACATAAGAGTGATTTAAATGAAACTACTTTCATCACGAAATAGCCGATACAAACTTGTTCCTCTCGTTCGACGTGACCTTAAGATAAACTACCAGCACTTATAACTTTTTTTACCCTGCAGTTTAAACTTTTTCTTCTCATAATTTTGATCAATGAAAGGAGAAACTACCAACTATTAATTTTGCTGCAAATTCATCGAAGCTCTTTCACTGCTCAAATATCCCACTCGCCCAATACACCGCGAAACCTCGCACACAGCGATTAATCGATCAATCCTGGCGAAGGACAAAGCTACACCATTTCGATAACCGATCGCCTCGGATCGACTGCTTCAGCAAACGAATGACATAAGAGTAATTAAAAATCGCTAACACTGATGCCGTCGAACGCATGCGTTTCCCAGAATCACAG
Source organism: Ceratoteleas bidentatus (assembly GCA_022817645.1). Classification (NCBI taxonomy): domain Eukaryota; kingdom Metazoa; phylum Arthropoda; class Insecta; order Hymenoptera; family Scelionidae; genus Ceratoteleas; species Ceratoteleas bidentatus. Next base: position 14,092 of record JABFPB010003426.1, read on the forward strand.
ACATCAAATCCTGTTCAAACTCGACATCCAACGGATTCTCGCGCATTTGAAATTGAAATCGCACCTCGCCCGATTCGCGCGACAAAGAACTCGTTTGTACAAAACCTCGATTTTTTTCTTGTTACGCTTTCGCCTGCGATGCGCAAAAATTCGCGGCGCCGGCCATCATATTATCCTTTTTATCGTCGCCGCGCGAGAGAAAAAGAGATAGTGAGAATATCTGCTATCGCAGTCTCCTAACTCACACTGCGAAATATATTCCAATATGTAGACGAAGTTAGTGTAGCTTGGAAGAACTTTTCCAAGATGAGATAGTAAATTTTACTTGGCGTTCGATAAAAAAATTTACTTTTTATATATGGAATATCTCCTTTGAAGGTAAAATAATTTTGTTAATGAAAATCTGCGAAAAGTGCGAATGAAATTTCATTACTGTGCAATGATATTTCATATGACATCTTTGGTGATCACTGAATTTCAATCATTTTTATTTTTAATGAGATTAAAAAGAAAATAGTAAAAAGAAAATATTAGATACCATTAATTTCATAGGTTACGTTTCACCTGTGAGGAGAGGACGAAAGTCTGCTGCAACGGAGTTAGTGTCTTTTTGAATAAAAATATTCGCAACAAAGATTACGATTTGACAAAAATCGTAGTTTCCAAAATTCGGTGAAATTCTTTGTTGAAAGTTATCTTTCAAATTTTCAATACATTCTCCCATAAGTACAGAATCTCGCTATGATCGATTATTTTAAAATTTGTTTATTATTATTTTATTAAAAATGACGCTAACTGCGTTACAGCAGACTTTCGACAGCATCTTAAGTAGAACCTACAGTAGAACCGAATTAGTCTTGAAAATATAACGACTTTAGTCTCTCAGTGATGTTCTCAGACTTGCGCGTCGAAAGCCGTCGGTTCAAATCCCAGCTAAAGTGATCAATGTTTTCAGGCTCTTCGTCGAAAAATCTTTGACTTGTATCATTACAATTACTTCAAATAATTTCAGAACATTTCCGCAACTTTAATAAATGACGAATTTCTTAATTAGGATTTTGTCTCCCACATCCAATTCACTCACAATGTGCCAAAACAGTGCACCCCCAACGATTTAACTGATCCACGCATTAACTCCCACCGAACTCACTGTCAGCTTTTTCTGGGATTTCGACGTTGACTTGGATATAAATAAATCGCGCCTGGAAGTATTGGTATTTAATTGGTATTTGTACGAGACGGCGGCACATCGAGAGTGACCCTGACATTTGCGCCGCGATTTGTTTTGCATGTTGCGTATACCTGTCGGCGTTAGTCGGTTTGCACAATGATAGTCAATTTTAATCGGCACCGCGCGCGGCCGAGAAATCTGCAGCACGGGAGGAGCGACTCGGGAATGCGCGCTCCCCGGCTAACAACGCTTTTAATAGTCATCGCATAATTATTTCGCCGGATAGAAAGGCGCTCGGGCGATCGGGGCGACGTCCTTTTTTCGCACACGTGTGCAGAGCCTGATTCGACGGGTCAAAATGTTCGCCGGATTGTCTTGCGAATAATAATCTCGTTAAAGCCGAGTGACCGAAGGTTTTGGTCTTGAAACGATGGAATTCTTTTAATACGGATACACTTTGTCTGAATAAAATTTGCATCCAAATCTCGGGACATTTGAATATCCTTTTCCCCACAAAACGGAGCCCGAAAATCCGACCGTTTCGCTTAATTAAGCTTTAAGGCATTTTTGGTCAACGACGGCAGATCTTTAACAGCTCCGACGAATAACCATATCGGCGTCGTTAATTGAATTGTTTAAATGTACGTGCGTAATTGGATTGATTTGGAACTCGATTTGTCAAAGGGGAATCGCGCGACGGCTGATGGTATGCGATATTAAAATCACTAGAAAAAATAGAAATATATTGGCAATATTCCAAACTCATATTCCCAATATATTCCCAAAATATTCGTAATATATTCCCAATATATTCCCAAAATATTCCTAATATATTCCCATTATAATCCTAATAACCTCAGAAAAGCCATGTAGTATATCTACATTAGGGTGTTCTTAGGAAAACATAGCCGGGAAATGGTGCCGCAAACGCGATAAAGGTAGAAAAACTGGTGTTTTTTACCTATTTTTATAAAGTTTCATATTTTGACCTTGAAGCAACTTAAATAACACGACTTTGATACCATAATCATAAAACATTCAATGTTTTATGATTACTTTAACACAAAACTTCACACTGATACGACAAAATTAGCCAAAGTTATGGCCATTTGAAAAAAACAAGATTTTAGGCTTTTCATATTTTTGTACTATAACATTGCTTTATCGCTCAAAACCTAATCAGAGCTGCATGTTATGATTATGGGAGAATGTTAGAAAGAAAACTTAGCTATTTTCTGAAGCATTCCAATTTTATTTTCATAAATATGTATAATGTTACATTTAATTTTACCTTTCTTCTAAAATGGTTTCGTGATATCCTTTTTATTAGTAGAAGGATACGCTCGCCTGTATGTTTCCACAAGTTGAACGATATATTGCAGTTATTCTACATCTTTGGAAAGATGACCATTGTAATTTTCAAAGAGTTGAACATTTCTTTCCGCGACATCATTGACAACTTGTAATGACTTGCCGATATCACTACCGCCGATATACTCCGGTATGTTCTCCCAATCTTTAGGGTCTTTGTCAATCCAATCGGCACATCTGATATATGAATATATGAATTGCTTTTTTCTTTCATCTTTGTATTCGTCTTCTTCAACGATATTTAATTTTGAAAACTTTGCCAATTTATCTGTTATTGGGGTGATGTCAGCGTTGAAAAAAGCCATCGCAACATTTTGCGGATTCAAATTCATACCATAAATGATTAAGAGCCTTATTCAATGCAGTCTACGAAACTACTTAATTTATAATTCGGAAATCGCAGGAATCCTTTATAAAATTCAAATCATTTGATGGCGCCTTTACCACTTGATCCGCGACAAACCAGTACTTAATATATATTTTTACAATAAAAATACACGCTTGCTGCAATGAT
>JABFPB010003427.1:0-17143 GCA_022817645.1 Ceratoteleas bidentatus
CGTCGCGACGTTGTTTAAAGACGTCGAAACGACGTTGTTGTTTTACGTCGTGAAGGTGTTTCATTCCGACGTCTATACAACGTTGTTACGACGTCGTTCGCTAACGTCGTATACCGTCTAACGACGTTGATCCGACGTCAATACGACCGTACATTTCTTCCTGGGAATTGAGGTGTTATTTTCATTCAGCAGATGCAACATTTTGACGGTATTGATGATTTTGAAAAGTAGCAAAAGCTGAGAATGATATGCTGAATTTCTATATTTTTAAATGTACCCGTAATTCACATTAATTGAGCAGTTAAACTGATCGTGTACTACGTAACAGCAAAAAACAAGCCTATGAAACAATATAAATATATAAGCAAGTTTTTGCACGAAACACTTGCAAACATTTCAAACATCGACATATTTTCTGACGAATTCTCTTGCAAAAAATGTATAAGTCTATAAGTATAACTGAATACGATATTTTGTACAACTAAAAATTATTCTTATCGTCAATTAAGCGCTACATATTTCCTAGGATTTAGCTGTAATCGAAACAACCGCGAACAACATTTTTCTTTTGTGTAATTTATTCGAACAAACGTCATTTATTATTCGAACAACAGATGTACACAAACAATCGCTCGTTTGTATACACCTGTTGTTAAGTTAAATATAAGCGTGATATTTAGCTCGTCCAGTTCCACAATTATTCTGTGCCTTATTTTATGGCAAAAGACGCGTATGAAATATAAGCAACGGTAAACAAAGCTAGAACATAATGCCCGATTAAAGTACAACTCGAAGTTAAAAGCCATGTTTCCGCTTTGTCGCCGTTTATGAGATTAAGTGTCGAAATATAGCTTAAACAAATAACAATTTAAAGGTAAGAAGTCGCAGTCAGTGGCAGAGGCAGTGGTGAAGATTGAAGCAATGCGGGGCAAGCGCTTCTTCGGCACTTTAACGTCATGAATTATGGACGAGGCCGTCATTAGATCCAAGAACGAACGTAAAGAGGATCAGAATCCGTTTCCAATGGCTCCGACGTGTGTGATTGTGCGAAAGAGAAGAACTAGCCCGTGTCTCATTCGCTATTCAACGATGAATGTTTTTAGTGGCTTTGTCACCTTGAGCGCGGGACGCTGACTGACGTTAAGTTAGACTCGCAAATCCTTCAAATTTGCGATATCCCGATTGAAAGCCCGAGCCAATTTATTCAGCTCGACAATGTCTTTTCATTAAGGCGCTCTATTTTGATTTCTGTTGCCGTTATTCCCGTACACAAAGGCTCATTTTTTCGACCCTCGCACTCGCCAGCGAAGCGTAATATGATTTTCCAGATTTACTTTCTTCCATTTCTCTTTACGGTTAATCCTCCGTAACTTCGTACGGATAAAGTATAACCTTTAAATTGATCATAATGATGAAGTTATCTTGCGTTTGCGCCGCAAAGAAATATTAACACGGATATTGGTAGAAACAGTAAATAATGTTTAGTCGGTGATTGGTGGCCGCGCGAAAAGGCACGAAGAAAGAAAAACGAGGCGGAAAAGCATCGACGGAAGGTCGAGACGTTTGTGCTTTACGACGTGTACGGGAGGGACCGTCGGCGTTAAAAGTATCGTGGAGATTCTCGAAACCGACTCGGCGGCAGTTCAATCCCGGCAACAAACTATCGCCGTTAATTGGACTAGACCAAGTCCCGCTTTACGACGCAATCGAAACGAATTATCCGACCTGCATTTCCGGGTCACCTGCGGCATTATATCCATTTCAAAAGATAAGTGCTCGGCTATCTATCTCCGCCTCTTTTCATTTTTCGTCCTTTTTCTTGATTTTTTACGGCTCGTTTTTCGTGCCATCCCCGTGCCCACCGAGATTTATACACACACGCTCTTTGCGCCAACCGTGAACCACGACTTCACGTAATTTCACGACGAATTGTCCTCGACGAAGTTTCCGCGCGCAACATCCAACCGATTCCGCAAGGACGACAACAGTTGTTCAACAAATAATGCTCCCTTTGAAGCAGGCTTCTTCACACTGAGAAAAATCGTGTCAGTTAAATCTAATAACATCGTCAGCAAAAAATTAGTAAATACAACGGTAGATGTAGAAGAATCAACTCATGAGATCAGTAAATTCTACGGCAACCCTTGTAGAAATAAATATTCTGTAAAACTCTGAAAATCATTCTGAAAAACTCTGAAAAACTATAACAAATACTCTGAAAATCTCTGAAAAAGTCTGACAGTTCCAATTATGATAGATTTTCAGAGTTGTTCAGAGTTTTTCAGACTTAAATTACAGAGTCCGTAATTCTCTGAAAAATCTCTGAAACTCTCTGAAACTCTCTGAAAAGCTCTGAAAAATTCTGATAAAGTCTGATACCATTATTAAAAACGTGACATAGATGGGACTCGAACCCATGACCTGTGAAACAGAAGTTTGAAACTATAACCACGTGGCCAAAGTTGTTATACTTTTAAGAGTGATGCAAAAGCTTTACCTCAAGTTGACGTTTTTTATAGTAGCATCACACTTTATCAGAAATATGCAGAGCTTTTCAAAGAGTTTCAGAGATTGTCAGAGCGTTTCAGAGAGTTTCAGAGCTTTTCAGAATAATTTTCAGAGATTTTCAGCGTTTTTCAGAGTATTAATTTCTCTAAGCGAAAACTGCGAAAATCAGTTGAATTTACTGATAATATTAGTTAAAACGACTAATTAATAAAATTTATTATCGAAATCAGTTGTCCACCAGTGAAAACCAATCAGTAAAGTTTACTAAAAATTCGTAAGATTTACTAATTTGAGTAGTTGGCTTTATTACAAGAATTTGTTTTGAACTAAAGCGTCAATTGTTTCTTCTTTATTTAAGCAACACATTTTCTTTATTTAAGCAACACATTTTTATATGTAATAAAGTAAAATACGATCAAGTAAAAATGCGTTTGGCTGAAATATAACCTATAATACTAATGCAGTATTTAACTGATGTCGGTTAGTAAAATTTACTACCTGGAGAGTCAAGTTTACTCAACTTTGCAGTTGAATTTAAGGTCATCTAACCGGGTAGTAAGATTTACTGAATAGTACAGATTTTTTTCTCAATGCAGATCCGAGACTAGCGTTCTCGCGAACCCGAATAATGTTCACTTTTTTACGATATCGTCACGCGGAATACACGTCGCTAAATCGCCTGACACGCTTACCTTTCTTCCGAGAATTCAAATTCCGTCGATTGTAAAACCGGACGGTCTCACGTTGAGCGATAAATTGCAAAAAGTGGCGCGCCGGATAATGCATTCGCGGGGAAAAAGCGTGCACGCGTGCAACGAAGTCAGATGAGCCGGAAGTGAAGAACTCGTAAGCGTAACGTGGTTAAATTATCGTTTACGATATTAGCATCCAGGCATTATTACTCAGTGCCGGCTGGATCGAAAATCGATAACTGATCGGATGAGGTGGGAGTAAGGATTATCGTATCGGGATTAAAGGAGGTGCGGGTTAACCCATCAGCATGGAGCCGCGCGAGCGTTAGCTAAATATATCCCGAGTGCATCTAATACGTCTCAAGAGTCGATATATTACAAAACCATCAGCACATAGTGCAAGTTTGCGGCATCGTGTTACTTCTCGATCCGACAAACGCGCGACCACATAATCACATTAAAAATGACTAAACGCGTCTAAATTAATTTGACCGTCAGTGGGCAAATTAATAACGTCGTTTGCACGTAATCGCATCATAAAATAATCGCGTCATTGACGAATGACCAAGCCGCAAATTAACTAGGTTAGTTCTGAGCAACAGTTTTACGAATTATAGTCAACCATTATTTATGCGGGCTGTCGGATAAGGTTACTCTTGCGAACAGCGATCAAACCGTCAATTATAGCGTTTTGAAACTGTGTTTACAGAACAATTAAAAATTTAAGTAACTTTACGTAGATAATTTGGTTTTGGCATTGAATATATGTGGCTTCCGGGAATAAGGAGGGATGTGAACATTTTAAGATTTCGAGAAAAACTTGTTTAAAATTCTGGAAAACGTTTCTGATTAGCACTTCAACGGTAGCGTCAGAAGTAATATAACACTGTTACATCTCAAAGCACATAATAAAATATTAGATATGTATGGCAAAAATGGCTTATTTGCTTTATTTACTTTATTGGCGCAACTTAATGGATGTATCTGTTTGTTACTATTTTACGAATATTAATCGGGTTGGAGCATATATGTGACATTGAGAAAAACCATTTAAGTCATATTATTTGCCAAATTTGGTTAAGAGCAGAAATGTATATAATTTTATGTATATTTTCATTTTAGAACATCGGAAAGTTGTTATCTAACATACATTTTACTTAATTTTGACAAAAATAACCAGTGAAGTGTCATTTTGGAGAATAGAACAGTTAAGTGCACCTTTTTGAGGAAAAACCAGATAGTGCCCATCTAAATTACATACAAAAACTTAAAATAAATGTTTGCCACTTAAACGCGATATTTTATCTTCATGTTACATTAGAAATGGTCTCCAATAGAAATATAGAAGGTTTATATAGAAATGCAAAACTTTACTTTTCAAACGCAAATATATCAAAATCACAAAAAGGAACTTAACTGGTTTTTGGTAGTGTGAAAGGGAGTTCCGATAAACCATATAAGGTTTATGAGATTTATATACTATCCGAAAATTTTTTCAAAAATTGTATTTACATGGATGTTATCAGCAGCCAAAGCTATACTAAGTTTATGTGAAGAATTAGTGAATTGCTGTAAAAGCGTCATCGGAGTTTGAAACTGCATATTCACATAGGCATTCACGGGGGGAAAGCAAGCAGATCAGTTCTCACAAGTATTTCGCTAAGGTTATGAATCACGTCTTAGGTTTAGCTGTACACTGGGGGGTAGACTTTAACATTCTGAACGACAGTAGCGTTTATACTAGTTCACAAGCGGAATTGCGGAACAATTTATGTGGAGTGTTTCAGATATTACTCCGGTAAATGGATGCAATGTGAAATTAAAGTTTAGTACAGAAACAGAGTTTTTAGTATCTAAGAATAACACGAAGTTTCTCAAAGCGAATTTAAAGCAACATTTGTTTAATAAATTATTAAATCAACCGGTAATTGGGCCGAAAAAAAATCAGTTAACTTGATGGATTGGTAATGAAACCAAAGTTTCTGCAATATGCATAAGAAATAAGTGGAACTCTGAAACATACATCTTTTGCAATAAAAATTACAGTTTACAACTCAAATACTGGATGGCGTCGTATCTCGAGCCATGCGGCATACGCGGTGCGTGCGCATCTCTTAACCGAGAAGGAAAAGGCAGGCGCATACCCCTGTGGAACGGTAGCCGAAATTCAGGATCATACTGCTAAGCACGGAAGTAAGCATAGCATCAGGGGCATGTAGAGGATCGTTTAATCTTCGGCTATTTTTTTTAATCGTAGAAATATTCCAAATTTAATAAAAACACTTGAATGAATGTGATTCCTGTGAAATCAGTTTTATTTGAAAATAAAAATGAATAAATAAATTTTGCACCTGAAAACATTGTTTATGTGCAATGTTTGTATGAAAACAAGTGTTTTTTGAGAAATTCGTTTTAGCTTTGTTTTTCTAGGTAAATGATACCAGGTCATTTCAGATTGTGTTACGACCTTCCACTGTTAAAAAATCCTGCTATTCTCACAAATTCAGTTAAACGAGCTCAACTTGATATTCAAATGTTTAAGAAAATAATTTTAGGTAATAACAATTAGTTCTAAAAAAGAATAATTGTAACAAATTTACTAAAACATCCATCCAAGTACATACATTAAAAAAATGGTAAAATTCTGCGCATAAACATTGTTAATCAACCTTCCAGGCAAAATAAAATTTTGCGAATTTGATACCTTTACCGAGGGAGGCATTGTAACGTTCATTTTTAACTCATTCAAACGAAAAATCGGAGCCCAGTTTCAGCGCATTTTTTTCGCCGTGTACGCGTGACATTATTACCAGTGTTACACTCAATAAAATCTCGTACGAGCCAAATGCAGAGCGCCATTTCACGCACATTTCATCATATTTTCCGAAAAAATACATTACAAACCGGTCGAAATTTCGTCATTGGCCTGCGATTCACGTACCACTTTTTACGAAGCTCACAGTTATATCGCACGATTCCCCTCGGTCACTCGGTACACGAAACCGTTGACACAGATTGAATTAAATGGTTAATTCGATCGCGCGAGGTTCATAATTTTTCATTAGCGGGCACTTGTTCCGCAGACGTTTTTCCGCGGAACGACTGAAACGCCTCGTTTAAAATATGCTGACTGAAGAGTCTCAAGACACGTATAACTCGTTACGCGTAGATACAGGCGAAGATGAAGAAAAATCGAGCACGAGCAGGCAGAGAATGAAACGAACAGGAAGCGAACAGTAAAATAAATCAAAGGGGTCTCAGATCCTTCATTGTGAAGTGGAATCTGCTGAATTGAGCGTCTCGGCCTTTGATTTTCTCGTTTGGTTTACGCCGCGTAGGAAACGTGCCGCTCGCCTGCAGAAAGGTTTACCGAGTGCTTCATTTTTCGGTGCGCCCGCGGACCGAACACACACCAACACGAAATGAACCGCGCCCGTGCGCTGAAGCTCGGAAATGTATAGCTCCTGCATCCTGCGACAACGTCGGCTCTTTATTCCGCCGCGATACGTGACTTAATCTACACCGGACCCATTTTTCTCCGGATAAGCTAGAGCATCCGCGGAAGGACATGCTGCGACTCCGATCCATTTGCGAGTCGCAAAATCGATGACCGAAAACATTTCGCCGATTGCGTGTTACGCGCCATCATAAATGGCCATCTGAGACGCAATCGGCGCACCTGAGCTCCGCTGTAAGCCAACGTTGGACTTCAAATATTTATTCAGCGCCTAGTTACTGGGACTGGGATTTTGGAAAGACTGCGACGTTTCGCAAAGATACTGTGTAAAATAATATAGTTGACAAAAGTAAGGCGTAATGAGGGATGTACAGACTCTTTATTTTAGTTCAATATGAAAACATACATTGTTAATGTAAAATAGCAAACGAGAATAAAGGATACGGATAACCTGGACCAAGGGTATCAACTTGTTGCAAAATTCTCGACTAACTTCAAGCAGAATTTACTCGTGTAGCAACAACTGATACTATAAATCAGTGTTTAATAAGATACGCAAAAATAACCGAGACATATATTGAAATTAAATCATTTTGACAAACTGAAAGGGTTGAAGAAATAAGTTTTTCATTCGGGTAGTTTAGAGTTTCAAATGCAGAATTTGAAGTTACTTGTTTGAATTAAAAGATGTAAAAAAATGCATATTTGTTCAATTGGGATAGTAGACCGTAGTATCTTTGGCATTTATATTGTTTTATAGTTGGCCAAAGACACTATTGTGTCCTTTGATATCAAAATGTATCACCTAAAATAAAAATAATTTGGCAATGACAATAAATTCTAATATTTCCGATTATGAAAATGTTTAATCATTCAAAAAATTATTCTCTACCGATAATTGTAGTAGCATTTTTAGAACTATTCCACAAAAAACATAAAACATTCGAATAGAATCACGCCAAAATTCCAATAATTTTCGAAGACATTCTTGGAAGCTTTGAAGAATATTTTTCGAGAACATTCCGTAGCTTCTGAAAATTGTGAAGGAAATTTCAAAATTTTTTCGAGGAATTTCCTGGAAAATTTCCAAAACTCCTGAAACTTCTCAGAATGTTAGACGGAATTCCAGTAACATTTTCGAAAATTTTACTGGGGGCTTCCAAGAATCTTCGAGGGAATTCCCTCGAAGATAATAAGGGAATTATCGAAGAAGAAGATATGCGATATGGCAAAAGTATGGCAAAGGTATGGCAAGAGTATGGCCGAAACAGTCTGGCTGAGGATCGTATGCAGCCTGTTGCCGTACTGACGCCTTATCACCGCCAACCTTGCGCCATCCCAGACGGTCGAAAATATATTTTTAAAATACATGTGTAAATATATAACATTTTACCGCAAAAAATATATGTTCAATATATTTAAAATATATAAAATATATTTTAATTATATATAATATATAAATGTATATATATGTTTATATATATTTCCCTGCTTATATGCGATAAATATGTATAAAGTATATACGAAATATACTATTTTTTGCCGAAATATATTTTATATATTTTGACATATATTTTACGAAAATATTTCCGTCCGTGTGGGATACTTGCGCCATACATACCCGCTTGTGCCATACTGCTGCCATCCCGGTACCATCCCGGTGCCATCCCGGTGCCATCCGGGATGGCACTGGGCTAAGCTTATGTCACTCCAGGACATTCAAGCCATTCTACTTCAATAAAAAGGAATTCCTTTTCTGAGAAAACGTAACCAATTTTGAATTAAAATGTTTCCATAGAAAACGAAAATCCTTTACATTAATAACAATATGTTTTTGGGAACATATTAAAATGGAAAACATTTTCTATCAAAACGGAATTTTTTGATCCAAAATAATTTGTTTAAGAGTGTGACAAAATATATTGTACGCTTTTTAGGAAATGGTTCAAGTAAAATAATGTATACTGAATTCGTAAAGTGACATGGGCAATCAATGACATTGGAAACACGATATTATTATTTATTTACCAAACACAGTTTCGTTTTAATTTAATAATCTCGAATTGACAGAACATCATGAATTCTGCGTGTATTTATTAAAAATCTGTAAAAACGTAGTTTCGCAATCGAAAAATGTAACTGAATAAACATATTAAAAAAAAATAAGTAGAAAATGCTACTTGACCTTATGTATACGTTTATATACCAGTTCTAAGAAAAGAAATGATTCGCATGTCATCTTCGTAAATTTCCAAATTATTTATTCTTGTGTGCAAAGAAACGTACTTCTGCGGCAAAAAGTATCGTTCTGGTTCCGCCCATACGTAGTTAATTTCTGTTTTGTATATCTCGCTCAATTTAGCTTTCTGTTCATCCTCCAGAGGAGTAAATTTCAGATCCATTGTTTCACTTTAACTTGCCAAAAAAATAAAAATAAATACTATAACTCGTAAATTTAACAGAAATAAATAAATTTAACAGAAATGTACGTTTATGTACAAACTCGTAATAAAAGAAACAGATTTTAACACTGTGTAATTTTTAACGATTCTCTTGCTTAATACTTAAAAGAAAACTGATAATATCGCATATCTTGGACAGCATGTATATAATTATTTGTATATTACATTAAAAACATGTAAAACCTATTTGACACGTATTTTTATATAAATAAAAAATGCGAACATACTTATTTTACAATAAAACAAATACTGAAATGGTAACAATGATAGTAGTACAAGTAATAATTCACGTCTCATTTCACTTCATACATTGTTCATACATTGTTTTACCCAAACAATGTACATTAAGTAAAAAATCTTAAAACCTCCACTGAATTCGTTAAACTGTTTTATACTAGAATTTAATGAATTGTACAGTTGAATAATTTTGTCGAGTATAATTTTTTATGTAAAATGCAATTAATACTATTATTAGTTTATGTTGGACTTTTTCTGAGACCTTTTGTGTGAAACAAAGTATAAACAATTGAAGTGAAATGAAATTTGAATTATAACATGTTATATTGTTTCGTATTTAACAATTCCATGTGTTATTGTAAAGGTGAAGTGGTAAATGTTCAAATGTTTTTGTACTTGGCCTGAATTTGAAATAAAACGTGATAAGAGACGGTGTTGGTGTCCTTAGAAATTATTATTTTCACAGAGGTATGTAAAAACTAATATCTGGTACATAACTTCTGTACTAAAAAAAAGCAGTTTTGTAGGTGTCTAGTTTAGTCATTTAGAATTTATGGTATTCGTGAAAAATGTCTTGATTCAAGGCTCTTTTGCTGTCTAGTTTATTAAAATATCTTAAAATTAAACTCTTGGTGTTTACAGTGTACTTTAACTTATTTTTACGCAGAATGATGAGTGAAATTGCAAACAAGACATACAATTTTCGTTTCAACGTAAGTTACTTTCTTTTATATTTTAAAAAGAAACAATGTTCTTGATGTCAACGTTTCTTCAGTTCAGCAAAATCGAAGTTGCGTGTCGTTCAAACCGCGAATACTCATGTTAAACTTTATCGAAGCTATAATTAGTTTCACGAAACATTTTGTAAATTTTACAACCAACTTATTACAGCACCAGCGTTTATTTCTGGGTGGAATTTTTCATGTTAAACGAATAATTAACTTAAGCTGTTCTTCGACGGTGAAATGCGCTTCGTTTCAAAACTGGATTAACCGCGTTTCAAATCACAAATGAGACACATTTTTTCATGGGTATGTATGAGCTCTGGCATTGCACATGGGTGTTCCGCGCGGAATACGTAATATTTGATCAAGCTGCAGCCTCAAACGAGATTACATTGTACATGACTTCGTTAGAAAAGTTATATTCCTCGCTCAGAGAACGAATAAAGATGTTAATAACGCTATTTATACAAGTACTAAACGCGATTATCCCGCGACGTGTAATAAGTACCTCCGGCGCGTGCGGAAAGGAGGAAAAATTTCGTTACTTTGTTTCGGGAGACAGCGTCGTGGAAAGATAAAAATTACGGCGCGCTATTTCGCCCAACGCCCGATAAGGGAATGCGACGCCCGGGACGATGTCAGTAATGCAAGTTCATCATAATGAGAGCGTAATCTTGCGGAAGCACTTGCGATAATTGTAAACGAGCTGACCAAATACGAAGAGACGGGGGTTCGCAGAATTATTCAAAGAGGCTTTTCAATTTTTATGCCGTATTCTGGGAAGCTGGCATTAATCATACCCGTCCATTCTGATTGCCGGATGCATCGCGCGTGCATTAAATTTGGCTGCCATTAAGATTTCCGCACGATACTGTCGATGATCTATACTGCTATGAAAGCATTTGCGTACCCTCTGTCATTTACGCAGAGAATGCAATGGTAATCATCTATTATGTATCTAGATGAAAAAAATTCAATGACTTCAAGAGAGGTTTCGTAAAATTTTTTTAGAAAAACGAATAGCAAAAAGATTTATACAAAATTAAGGAAAATGGCCACTAAATAATTGCAATAATTACATCAAACATCATTATACTAGAATTTCTCGCAAAATTATGTTTGTCCGAAAAATACTAATTACAATTATTATTTGCAGAATAAACAACCTTTTTTGATTAAACATATTCGAAATAAATTCACTTTAAATTTTATCTTAAAAATCTTGAAAATAATTCGCATGGAAGATCCTTAGGAACCTCTTTTCCCAGCGTTTCATACGCTGGGAATTGTTTACAAAGGTGATAACAATCAACGCTGACGAATTAATTACTCTCAGCCTTAAAAAGCATTTTATCGAGGTTGAACTAAAATGAATCACGACACCACCGACAGCTCTAATTCTTCTTCCCTGACCAATCACTCGCCACGTCGACCCGATCGACGACATTCCGGTTTTATACTTCCCTCTCCAAATCAGACACGGCACAAGCCGGAACGAAAAAAGTTCTCCGCTTGTCGTGCTAATACAATATGCTCGTTTTCCGAGCCGGCGTACCACGGTAATTTGCATTTCGGCCTAGTAATCGCATTTGCGGATTAGTATAATCTGTAAGTGCGATATTTGTAGCGACGAATCGGTGCTGTCATGTCGCACCGCCGATTTTTCAGGCCCTCCGCCGAATCCATTTGTAATTGAAAAGCAGTGTTCCCCGTTCCCTGACCGTTTAATCCTCGTAATAACAGTCGATTATTTTGAAAAATAAATCGTTCATTTCTTAATTTGTCTCGCGAATTTCCTGGACTCTAGGAAACGTGTTTCCCGTTAACTGCCAGCTCACTTCTTATTCGCGGTGGAATTAAAAAGCAGGGAACGGGCGAGTGCGCGACATAAATGGCCCGGGACTAAATTACTCGGGCTAAAAGGCGAGGCTCAAAACGGAAGGGTGACAAATCAATGGCGGCTGGTGGAGCAGGTAGCGGCATATGAGCGCTGGTTCCTATCTTATCAACGCATTATTCAACGACGGAGGCTGTTCGGGACTCTAACTGCCTGCATTTGCATAAATCCATAGATCTCTCGAGCCTGCACGATTGCCCTACCGTGTCTATCCATCTCGAGATGCATGCATACAGCAAATTACAGTGCCCGCAAGCGGAATTGTGGCTGGCATGACTACTCGCTTGTCTGTCTCTTCCTCCGTGTTCCTTTTCTTTAAACGTAGCCCCAGTGACGGGACGACGTATTGACACTCTGAAAGCCAAGGAGCTTGCAGTTGCATCAAGATAAATGATCGCTAATGTAGATGCGTCGCTACTATATCAAAACGCTTGATTAATTGCGGTCTCAGACCACGCTCGACGATTCCGTACCTTGGGGTGGAAGATGCCACGTCCAATAAGTCGGGCTGCCTCTTTTTCAGGGAATTCAAAAGTTGCAGTGAAAAATTATTTTTGAAATGATCTGATAGAGTATTACGTTGCTGAATGTAATGTTATAAGGTAGTTGCTACTAGATTGGTGGTAGGCTAATCTTGATAACAATGATTTGAAGTGGCCTGGCTTAACAGATGTAATTAACGCAAGTTACAATCCTGAACCTTGCGACTGATAGGAGCAACGGACTGTTTCGGTTTTTTTCACTTGCATACCTAAGTCAGCCTGTGTAATGCAAACTTCAGATCGTCGGTGTTCTAGCGGTTGTCTGATGTACGACGTCCACATTCTGATAATATGAACGTTGCTCTAAAGTGACTAGTAATTGTTTCGAAAAAAAATTGAGGGTTCGTAAAAATGAAAAATGGCCACACTGGAGAAATGTATAAAATTTGAAATTGTTCATGTATGGACTACGTAGGTTTCATCATTGAATTTGGACAGTGTATATAAATTACTGGGCAAAATTAATTATAAGAAATATAATAATAAGTAAAAAAATGTTCCATTTCGTAACTTTCTAAATTCAACTCTAGAAACGTAAATCTGTATTGTTTACCACTTTATTTAATAGTTAATAAAAATTATAAAAATCAATGTAGTCACATTAGGTAGATCAGAAATATATTTTTGTCGCGCATATATAACTCATGCGCGTGTAATGCAATACCTGCGAATTTTCGGTACTACTGTCTCGAAGACGCGGTTTCAACTTTAGGAAGTTGAAAAAGTCGAGCAAGTCAAGGCAAAAGGTAGTACGATGATAAATAGCAAAGTTACGGCGCTTGGAATGCTGGTAATTTTACCATCAGCCGCAATTTTGTCTTGAATTTTTCACGAGCGTATCTCTGACTTTCTCCGTGATCGAGGAATTTGATTAAAATTATTAGTAACTTAGTGAGTAATAAAGTAATAAAAATACAGTGGAAACAAAATTGCATTTCCAATTAATACTTCGTCTTTACTTAATGGACGGAAGTAATAACGAACTCGTGTGGCAACGTAACGAAATTAGCTGAAAGTTTAGTCTTGCTGGGTGACTTAAAGTGTTTTTAAATACATAAAAAATGTCTGGTAAGCGTTATATAAAAGTTAGAATCGTCATATTACGTTTAAGTGCGAAGTCATTTGTTATGTAACATGTTTCAAAACAAAATATGATTATAAAAATGTTGTTTAATACGTAACTTAGACTTTCTTATTATAAGATACGTCATTGCAATCAAGCAGTGAAAGTATGTTTGATATTCATTTTCTTATGAACAATGATTTTCTTGAGTTATGGACATCGATACGTATTCTCACTGAATTTTAGCTGATTTTAAAAGTAGATCAGTCGGAATCAGCTTAATTGTCTAAAGGCTGTTATATAAATAAAAAGGACAGAAAAAGATGGATCTTGCGCTTACCACACGTTTTGTAATTTAATATTCAGTTTTTTATTCCATGATTTATCCCAAGATTGATAAGGCAAGAATTAAACATTTATTTGGATTTTTACATCAAGTTTGTTTATGTCAAATAACAGTAACAAGTAATAAAGTCTTTAATAAAAGTAAAGTCTCTAATAAAATTTGAACATTAGACATTTTATGAAAGATTCCCGACAGTTTTCTCGTTGCGTCCATTCATTTAATAATGAAGATATTCACAATTTTACAAAGTTCACTTAAAAACAATTCCTAAATTAATTTTAATGTTTAATTTGAAATTCGCCTCTAGTATTCCGCGCGAAACTGTGTATAAAAATTAATGTTATACCTTCTATTTTACAACGAACAATTTCGAACTTAAGTTATCCCGAATTGTATTATTAATAACTTAGAGTACAGAATATAGTGCGCAGAGTATTTTCCGGTGAAGAATTTTCATCGACTTACCCTGAACGCCGTAAAAAGTGAAATAGCTCAAATTTAATTTAAGGAAATATTATTAATATTACATTAAGTACAGTGTTTCGTACAGTGCAGGAATGTTTTTTGTTCAAAGCGAAAACTTCTTTTAATTATTATTTAATTATTTAATTATTTTAATTATATACTTGCTAATACAATTAATCATATTGCTTATGTCTTTCCATTCCTTTTTTATTATTAAAAAAAAATTATTTCACAAAAATCTAAATTTTTAGGTAAAAAACAAATAATACAATCCATTACAAAATTGGAAAAGCATATTTTTTCTGCGTACATTTCTACACAGAATTACTACAACTGGTTCAATATTATTTAAATTACTCGCATGAACATTTCGATTTCAATATGCCCTCAATGTAACCAGAGAATCAATCATGCGCAGGACAAAATGGACGAAAATGTTTTCGTATCAATAACTTCATCATCAATCTTACTTTAAAGCACACTCTACAATAACAATCATTCCACAAATGTCACCGAATAGTAACACTTTTACGAATTATTGCCAGGCCGTAATTGACGTGTTGGGTATTCGATGTTCGAGCACCAGTGCAAGCTACTTTTGTTTAAGAGGAACAATAAAACACCGAAGTATAACAATTCGCAAACACGATTATATCAAAGCTGACACAATGAGACAGCAAAAGAAACAGTCGAGCAAAAATCGCCGCAATCTCGCTCGTTATCAAGCCTTAAACTGCGCGCGACAAAACGAGACCGTTTTAAAACCGTCGAGCTTCCGAGGACAATGCGCGCAAAATTTGCCATCCTGGGCATGTAATTTGCAGCGCATAGGCGACGCAGTTCCAACAAAGTACTCTAATTAACATATGCGCCCAACTTTCGTTTACAGTGCCAGGAGAAGTGCAGTGTTCTCGGCGACTGTGTCCCGTTCTCCGGCGAAAAAGTCGCGTTCAAAAATTGCGCGAAACGGTCAGGTTCTGACGTGCTGATAAATAATTGACGCAGGGTGCAAGTGGCGTTTTCATGCGGTTTATCGTGACAAAAGACAGTGGCGCCTCGTTGCCATTCGCGACGTCGCTCCAACGGAACGCCTAATTAGCAAGAGAAACAAAAGCACGCGGGGGCGTGAGGGCTCCGAAAGAGAGCAGGTTCGTTAGCGAACAACCCGATAACATGTCGCAAGTTGAGACACAAACACTGACAATTACGTGCCGGTCTAAATCCGCGATCCTGGCATCGTGCATTCCACAGTAGATGTGAACTAGGCTTGTTCTTCTGGGGCTAATAATAAGGGTAAAGTGAGATGTGACTGTCGATATAAGCCCTCTTTGGACCTCTGGAGCAATGTCGATAGCCGATTTTATAGGCATAAAAAGTGTAGGATTAATATTGGATTTACGAGAGTGTGATTTACTAATCTTAGAACCATGATTTTAGGTGATATCTGGATTAGGCTGATAGAAGTTTCGTCATAAAAGAACTATGATCATATTTACATTTTCGCTGCATATTGCATACGCTGAGAAATATCGTAGTTGGTTCAACTTCACTTTCGGTTGAACGCAGTCGACTGCATTTGGAAGTTGAGTCAACTACGATAATGTCTGCTTCAATGAGAATTGGGTAAGATTAACTAATTTTTTTTAAATAAACCTTGGTTTATTCAAACAATTATCTTTAACTAATAAATATAGTTACTATCACTAATGTGTTTCTGTGAGTGAGATGAATAAATCTGACGAATTTTGGTTTAAATGGAAGCCATTTCAACATCTTCTCTTGATTCTTTTATGCATTTTGGTGCGACTGGAGTAAAAAAGGTTTTTTTCATAATTTTTGAAAATTAACTAGTGGTGAATATCTAGAAAATCTACGTTTATAAATCGTTAAAAGTAATTATGCCGTCACAAAATTTTACCTTGAGAAATAAGTCTTCGTTTCACGATTAACTGAAAGTATCGAGTTTCACAAGTTTAAAAGTAAAGGATACCAAATGGGCTTTTTTACCCTACTCTACTCACATAAAACAAACTTTATGAAAAGTTATAAGTACATTTTTAACCCTAGATCAACTATCGTTTGACTTTTTAAAGATATTGTACTTCACTCTCAAAAGCGTCCTATTGTCACAACAAGAATCCAGCTATCATAATATGCAATCACTTTTCTGACAAAATGAGTTTCACTCAACCAGATTTCATGTTTGGACAGCAAGAAAAACTTCAGATTTGATTTCATGTTATGAATACATTATTTATTATTTATTACCATTAAACGGGTAGAATCCGTTTAACGGTATCCGTTAAATCTTGTTGTGATAACAATAAAATGTTTAAGAATGTGAGAATTACCCCTTATGATATCAATATGTCTATTTAAATCGGCTTACTTTCCACCCTCCTTCCAAGAAAGCCCTCCAAAAATTACGTGTTTTATAAGTGTTTTAGGCACGTTTTATGTTTTATCTTAAAACACATTGATAAAACACTTAAAGTGTTCTACTGTTTAAAAGTTAGGTTAACATTCAAAACACTAATAGTATATTTTTAACCACCCAGGTAAAAATTATTTCTAGTTTCTAGAAAGGCTGAGTCCAGTTTAACTGTTTACTAGCTAATAATTACATAGTAGTGTAACGCAGTAACTGAAGAGGCACTAGCTAGTTCAAGGACAACTGTTGAGAGCCTAACCAGGAACTAGTTAGTTCGAGCTTGACATGTCCCAACTATCTAGTTCCTAGATAGAACTG
>JABFPB010003428.1:0-17139 GCA_022817645.1 Ceratoteleas bidentatus
AGTAATTTCTTTAAATAATTCAAATTGGCCTAGTTTTCTTTGGTCCTAGCCGCGTAGGTTCTAGCCAGAAATTAAGAGACTTTGTGGCTAGAACC
Source organism: Ceratoteleas bidentatus (assembly GCA_022817645.1). Taxonomy (NCBI): domain Eukaryota; kingdom Metazoa; phylum Arthropoda; class Insecta; order Hymenoptera; family Scelionidae; genus Ceratoteleas; species Ceratoteleas bidentatus. Next base: position 96 of record JABFPB010003428.1, read on the forward strand.
TACGCGGACCAAAGAAAACTAGGCCAATTTGAATTATTTAAAGAAATTACTATTCACGTTGCACGGAGAACAATACTCTATTAAATTTTTATTAATTACTCTGTTAAATTCTACTACATTCTAGTAGTAGATTTCAAAGATCCTACGTATGAGTTCGATAGGGTCTCGTTTTTATCAGCTATAAAAATCCTACCTAGGATTCCACGCCCAATTCCTACGTAGCATCCCAAGTAGAATTTTTTATAGTGAATCGTATAATCCTATTCTCCTGAATCAAAAACTGTTTTCAGAGAGCCACTTAAATGCAGCTTTTTTCTCACAGTTTAAGCTCCACCACTCAAACCGCTTTCCTCCCACTTAATTTTCCCAGTGTCCCTACAAATCCGGGGCCGAAACTAAAGCCGTGCGAGTCACGTAATCGCGACTGCCGCGTGACGCTGCTCCGCTCGTCGCGCGCTCTACCGATAGGGGGCGCTGATGCTCAAGACCCGGCTCTCTACGAAGGGCACTTACACTTAATCGAGGAGGTGCCGGCACTGCTGCTGGCCTTCTTGATCGTGTTGATGTGCACCTTGGGGTTGCGGATGTTCTTCTCCGGCTGGAAAAGAATAACGAACACCTTGGGCCCGTAGAGGCACGCGAGGGTCACGGTCGCGCTCAGACTGATCGACACGCAGAGCGTCGTGATCTGCATCTCGTGCGCGTTCCCGGTGCCGTAGTAAATCGGCACGAACGCCAGCCAGATGATGCATGTGGTGTACATGGTGAAGCCGATGAACTTGCTCTCGTTGAAGTTCTCCGGGATCTTGCGCGTGGTTATCGCGTAGATGGTGGATATGAGGATCAGGATGGCGTTGTACGCCTGCGAAATGAAGAAGCTCATGTCCTGGATGTTGCACTTGAGGATCACCTCGCGCCGGCTCGGGTACAGGTAGCGCGTACCGGGCGGCTCGATGATCATCCAGACCAACGTGAGCACCACCTGGGCAGGAAGAGGAAAGAGATTAGACTATCGAAAATGTTAGGTTGGAGTGAGAAAAATCATCGGTTCCCAGTTAAAAAGTTCCATTGGAAACCATTAGATAGTATAAAAAACAATGTCAAAAATCCCATAGAAACCATTAGGACTTACTTTCACATGGAGTTACAGATTTATAGAAATAAAATGAATATGCAATTTCATATGGGCGTCAAAAACACTATACAAATCCTATACAGTATGAGAAATATTGTTAGGAAAACATCTTTCCATTTTTTGTAAGGGTCCTTCCTGTTAAAAAAATACATAAATAAATAAATAAAAATTTTTAATCAGAAAAAATGTTTCGCCAATTACCCTTAAATAATGCTTAAAATTCTTCCGGGAACACAGAATACAGTAGCATTCAACTTGTAAAAGTTCACGGAGAAAAAAAGATTGTGTTATTGCGACCAAACGATTTGGTTGAAGCAATTCAGTGGTGACAACCAAACATTTGGTTGGAGCAACCAAATGTTTTACTTAGGTTTGGTCGGCTTGATCAGACATGGCCGTCGTCGACAACCAAATACATTTGGTTGTCAATTTTTAGTTACTACAACCAAATAATTTGGTTGCTGTAACCAAATCATTTGGTTCCTACGACCAAAACTTGATTACCAAAATATTTGGTTGCTATAACCAAATCATTTGGTTGGCTAAAAATTAATCAAATTTTTGGATATGACAGTGTTCATTGAAATTAAGTATTTTATTTTATTTAGATTACATGATCCTCATATTTTGACGTTGGAACATTTGTGAATGCTGCGATTTTCAAAAAGGATAAGAATTTTACTACAAAGATCTTCATTTGTTGTGTTTTAGGGTCTTACAACACTTCAAGATGCGACAAATGCTGATAGAATGTAGCACATTTAGGCTGCGGATATTAATACGTTGCTACGTGGGTTCTGATAGGTTCATCGCAAGGGCATTATCGAGTGTGGTATTAATTATATGCGGCTGTTGTAGAATCATTACAGGATGTCAATGGAATATTAATTGGATGATTTTACATTTCGCTTGACGGTGACTGTATCGATCGGTGTGGTTTTTCACTGGCGCAAGTTCGCACGCGAGGAGACAAGGAGTTTCGATTGGAATGTGGCAGTTTTTGGACTGTCGGTTAAAAATGTCGGAATCGGTTAAAGTGCTAGTATGGCGGAGGAGAAATGGAGTGCGTCACAAGTGAAATTGCATTTTTTCAGGTCCTCTTTTCGATCGCAACAACTGAGCGAAATTGTAGTTGAATTGGTGACATCGTAGGAAAGCCAACTGACTTTCTAATTTGGAGTGTTTCCAGTCAGAAAATTTGTCTTTGATCCCATTTTCAGATGAACGAATGCTCTGTCAAAAACGTGATTGGATGAAAAATCGCAGCACTCCTAACTTCCATAACAAATTTATTTACGACACTTTTAATTTAAGTAATGCGAGTCCAAAAAGTAGTCTAATGGAGAACTTGGAACCAAAATGTACCATCTTTCCACGCCATGTTTCCGTCGTCTTAATCCCACATTTGTTTCTTTAAATACCTCCCAAATAGAGTGCTATAAATCAAAACTTTTCCCTTTTCGCGCCACTTACTTCTCCACACAAAGTTTCCCCGAAAGCCATCCTTCGAAAGAATCTCTCAATCCTAACGCGGTTCCACGTCCCAAAATTTTGGACATGTCATTTCACTTAATCCATTTGTTTGCCACAATTAAGTCCCCATTACTCCCCAATTCAGTAAATCAAGTAGTAATTTGGGCGGCTTCTATTTTTGGACAAAATACGTGCGATCTGGAAACAAACGCCGAAGAGTCCGGGATTATTAGGGTCAATTGGGATAAGTGTTGCAGAAGAAAGAGGTTGAACGGTGCAGTCGTGTAATTGCGTCATTTACCATTCGTATTCGGCCCCACTTGTCGCTGCTTATCCCGAATTAAAGTCGCTTGTGATCTGGAAAAAGGCGCGCCGCTGTTTTCATTTTGCGGGCAAATTTTTTAAATCACCGTCTCAGCCGGGATTTTCCGATTCCGAGCGTTTCTTCCACTCCATTCGCCGTATTCCGCGAGTCTCATTAATTACCGGCAAATTTATTATTATTTCCACGATTATTATCATCTTTACCATCCACCCTATCGCGATCATTCCGCTGCCATAATTTCGTTACAATTCGTTCAATTAACTTCTCGTGTAACTTTATATAATATCGATCGCATCTGCGGGGTGTCCTTAATGTTTTAATTATAGACATAATTAATGTTCCCGACAACATTCGTCAAGTGCGACGCTTCGCGGGAGGCGAAAAAAGTGAGCGCGCGGAACCTAAATGTATAAGAAATCATGTCGCCGTAATTACCGAAGCTGAATAAGGAGTAATTTCGCGACGAGTTGAGAAGTTTGGGATAATGAAAACAAACGAGGCGCGCGCGGTAATGGGATTTCTGTTGGCACGACATTTGTCTCGCGCAGTTAGGCCCGCGAATTAACGTATCACGCGTGTCGCGTTCGCAAGTAAAAATTCAACCTAGTTTTTCGTAAGGCGCTATCCAGATAACCCGGGGGTAGTCATGCGTCGGTCTTTTCCCTGCCGTTTTTAGTTTAGTGTATATTTGGCCACTTTTCTTATGGAACGGGTGTTTTTGATCTGCGTAAATTTATCAAAATTAATTTAATGATAAAACAAAATTACAGTAAAAAGCAATTTTCAACAATATACTGGAGTAATTTATTGTTTTTATTGATAATTTAGTATTGAAAACTATTTAAGCAGTAATGATTATTGTTTAAACATTCAATTCAATCGTTAATTTGATTTATTGACAGGTTAGATTATTTATAATGATAATACGTGTATATAATTTATTATCATTTGTTTCATTTGTTATTATTTACATTTATTATTACAATATTAAATATTTAATTATAATTTATACACGAAAATCGAATCTTTTAATTGATACAAGATAAAATTATTGCATTTTAAATTGGTTAATACAAGTTTAATTTTCTGCTTTAGTAGCAGTAATTAAAAGTAAATGTTCATTTATTAACAAAACCAATACCTGTCCAATAAACATTAAGTATAAACTACACACATTTGATTTGCAAATGCCAAATGACAACTTTTACCTTGTATAGTTGTACTTTCCAGTTTCTGGCTAGTTTTCTCTTAGTTCAGTCTAGACAAGTACAACCTGTACAAAACCTTGACAAACTCGCCACAAACTAGTTGGACCGTCACTTCGGAAGCGTCTTCCCACATTTTTATTTCGGGCGCACTGAAAAATCGCGCTCGCGCATGTTTTCGTCGTGATTTACAGTCGCCATTCCTTGACAAATTCCGCACCTTCGACCGGGAGATGCGTGCATTTGTTCCGTCACGAGTCGTCACGTGACCTGCTTTTTTTCATTAACCCCAATTTCCGGTATTATCGCAGAACAAAAAAACTGGAAAACAGCAAAAAACAAGTATGTTTGGAAAAAAGACTAGTCGGTACCGTTGTTTGATTGTCCTGTCCCTTTATGACATTCGCCCAGACACCGACTGAAAAATGGCGCATCGCTAAACGTCACAAGTCGCGCATTTTTCATGCTAAATGTACGTCGCGGTGCCTCGCGACAGCCGCTGAATGAATAGCTCGTTGCTTTGAATGCATCGTCGTAGGAGATCCACGCGTATCGCCTTTCCGAACCGTTGGAGCGCTCGCGTAATTTTCCGAGCGACGGCAACTTTTCGCGGGCAATTAACCGTCGATTAAAAATTAAGAGCGCTGCGAAAAAGGAGCGGCGGGATGCGGGGAAAGGGCCCATTTGACGGCCTCGAATATATTGCACATAATTTGTGTAATCGATGTATCGCGAGGGCGCAGAGTCGTTAATCAAGTTCCTGCCAAGTTTTAGGTTGATAGCGTTAGGAAATAGTTGCCTCGAACGCCGGGCTCGGAGCAATCACATTATCTATCGTAAGGTTAAAATGCTGCCGCTGAATGGAGACGAGCGAGTGTGATCGATGCGCATGTAAGACTCTCGTCTGTTCCGTATGACAATAAACAACCCAATTACTTCTATTCAGTTACCTCGCTGCAGTTTTGCCGCACTTTTTTCCACCTTTTTGATCGCTTTTGTGATTTCAATGCACAGGCTTTAGAGATTTCGCGTTCGAATGTAACGATTTACATCATCACTTACGCAATTTGTTCATGTACTTTACATGAATTTGAAGTGTTGAAATGTTGTTTACGTCGTTATTTCATAATATGGCAAATCACCGTTCGAGGTTCAAATAAAAATAAAGGGAAAAACACGATTGTCTGGAAAGTTTGCTTACAAATTTCCCAGTCAGTTACGAAATTTCATAAATGAATTTTTTGATAGAAAAATATTCCTGGAACTTTCTCGGAAGTTATGAGGAATTTCTTCCAAAATTCTTGCAAGCTTCCAGGAATTCTTGGAATTTCTTCGAAAATTCTTGGAATTTTCGAAGAAATTTCAATGTGTTTTTTAAATTAAACTTTAAAAAATTGCTTCGCTCCTTATCTAAATCTCCTTAAAATCTCTTTACATCCTTAAAAAACCGGTTTTTCCTTCCAAAATGATGTTACATTTCAATATTTTACTCGTCTCTCAAAGAGGACATTTTCCAACCAAACGGCAATCAAATCACGATATAACGCTGTTTTTCTTCAATACCTCAAGCATCAACAGTTTTCCAGCAACCCCCCAATTTTTCCCCCAATCGAACAGCCTTACCGACATAAAAGATTCGACGTTTCGTCCAATAAGATACCACTTCGACGAGCAACGTCGGGCAAATTCTCTTATAATCGCGTTTGAAAAATGACGACGTTACAAGCAAGGACTTGCGAGCAGCTAAAATGATGTAACGAAATAAGCGGCGCATCGTTCCGATTCATCGGCTCGCGGCGTCTACAAGGGTTTTAACGCCCATCCCGTGTCGGCCGTCGCCTTTGACTCGTCGAATCGACGTCGGAACCGTGTCGGTTTTTCGAATTTCCCGGGACCCTGTCGCGTCCGGGATTTCCCGATCGGAACGCCGGCGACGGCTTTTTTCCCCGCAATTTTCACCCATTCACTCTCGATACTTTCATTGATTCGATGCGCGCCGGTAATTGCCATTGGCAACTGCATTATTCATGAAGCGCAACGCCGTCTCGAATTTATGATAAAGAATTTCATTATCGCGAATTACTCGTCAATTAATCGGGGCTCGGTGGGCTTTAACGAGCCACCGTCAATGAAAATGATTTAATTCGAATTTAAGGGATCAGTGTCAGCCAGGTATTTCGGCAAGTGTGAACTCAATACGCGCGGCACAGTATTTCATTTTGGATAATGTTGAATCGTTTTGGGATTAGCGTGTGTGTTTTAGGGTAAACAGTGTGTAAAAGTATTACATTTATTACACGAAAAATTGCAAAAAACATTGCATTAAAATTTTGCCATTTTGTGATTTTGCAACCATATTGTTGAGGATTCAAAATGCTTCGAACAAAATGCTGTAAGTTAACGTGTAAACAAGTTACGAAAGTTATCCTTATGTAAATTCTGAACTAGATGTTGAAAATATATTGACTCGACTAAACTTATTCTGAACGATGAATACATAGAATGTATTGAAAAAATTGAAATATGTAATTATTTTTTGAAAGTTAATTTCTTATTTATACATAGGGTATTTTCAATTTCCGCATGTATAAGTTAGATAAATGAATGTCATGCATGTGTATTTTCCATATAAATCCTTGTTATTTATGGAATATTTGTAATTAAATGATCTTATCTGAATTCTTGCGACGTTCCAATGTTTTAAATTAAGAGGGAATCGCAAATAAACGATTAAGTCAATCACTAATCAAAGTTCTGACAAGCGAGTTTTTATAAAATGTTCAATAGTGCACTGATGATGTTTGCAAATTAAATGTAGCGCATTAATTCGATTGCGCGACGAAAATGGGAATAAAAGTGTGTTCCGCGCAACGAGAGTTGAAGTGAACCGACGTTTCAGTAGTACGGTCAGGATATGGGTCAACTTGGCGACGGAGTGAATTTTGATTGGCAGTGACTATTTGCCTACTTACTTTCTCAGAATTCGTGGCACAGAAACGACCGTGCAAAATCATTCTATAAAAATGTGTTAAATGTTCGTTTTTTACAAATGCAACTTAAATTAGTTTTACGCGATAAGCTTCCGATTTTGGCATCACTGAAAAGTCTCTGGCGATCATCTTTCGAAATAATCAATACATTTTTGTATTAGACCTTAACAATAATTTTAATTTTCAATTTGTACGATTTCGCCAAATATACATATTGGAACATTGGTTAATTTAGGAAATAACAACAAAAACAACGTCCTATACAGAAAGATATGAAAAGTAAAACTGGTAAGATATTCCATTTGCCTTGGAACATCGAAAATCTCAAACATTCAGGTCCAGACTGTCGAAAGCGAAACCTTTAATACTATGTCTCTTTCGTTTCGATTTTCTAATTTCCCTTTCTTCGGCAGATAATAAAATATTTATGACGAAATAATAAAAGTTGGCCGCGAAGCAGATTTCGCCGACATCCGCGGAATAATAAGCGTGCCATAAAAACTCGTTCTTATTTTATGCCCGCGCGTTCGATTTTCCATTTCCGTATTGCGAACCCTCCCATTGTTTTGCGCGACGTTTCCGATCGCAATTTCAACAGCATCGACCGCCGCTCGCAAGGCGCGCGCCCAAATGCAAATAAATCCACACGCCGCATTTCCCGCTCTTTTTTCTCCCCCCCCCCCTGCACCTTCCCAATCTAATAAATATAGATGTAATATAGATACCGCTTATCCCCTGATCCAACATTTCATCGTGCAAAATTTAATCAAGCCACTCGATGCGCGCTGTTTTTTGACTCGAAATCGCTCTCGAAAACGACGAATTCAGATCCCGCTTCTTTTCATACAAATCTCGAAAATTAGCAGCAAAAAAATTTCGCATTCATGTCCAGTCAATACCCACTTCACACATTTTGTTTCTAGCGTTTCCGTCGTACTTTGCGCTCCTCTTTTCGCGATCAGTCAATCGACGCATTCCGTTCCGCGACGCCGACCTTCGTTTCCACCAATCATCGGTCCGCCGAAAATTGCAAAATAATTAAGAGCCAGTCGCTTTTTGAACCGCGCAAATAAGCACTCTCATTGTGCCTGGTTTCCCGACCGCCCCAATCTGACCCCGAATTACCATGATAAATCGCAAAGCCGTTTACGAGAGAAACGGTTCCGCTTTGAAATTGCGCCGGCCTATTTTCCGTTTGGCGGTATCGACGTCTTACTAGCGCGGACACGACGACCCCGATCGCCCTCGAAATGCAAAAAGCCGGGCCGCAAATGGAGCGCTTCTTGTGCTCGGTCGCGTAACTTTTTGTCTTCTTCCCTGTCCCCCACAACTCCGAAAGAAGACCGGGAGAACTAAATTGTACTACGTGAATGGTTAAAAGTAGAGTTCTACGATTGTAACGTGTAAAAAAGTGAGGAAATCTTGCTCTGGTCATTAAATGAATGAGAAAGCTGTAAATTTGCCGCATTTTGAAAAATCTGTAATGTCGGCAATTATGCTTTCTGCATGAAAAAAACATTTTGAAGCGTCAATATTCTGGTGTTTTTCGACATCTTTTTGCGAGGGGAAAGTTCTTCCAACAATTTGATGATAAGGAAGATCAGTATATGTCACTCGAAGCTCTACGACGTTGATAAGATAAAGGTAGCAACTCTGATAATATTAAAGATAGAGGCAGTATTTTCAGAAATGATAGCTATTCCGATACTTCGTAGATTCTAATGAGTAATTTCCGATGGTTACTTAAAATACTATGTATAATATTGTCCTTTTCACTTTAACAGATATCTAGAATTGACTTAGATTTAATAAAAAAATTAAAAAGAAAAAAAGTGAGATGATTCTCGTACCAAGATGGTGCAAAGTACTTCTCAAAAGGGACTTCTGCCGTCCCCTTTTGAACTACAGCTGTCCCAACGTTGGGATGGTGACCACCCTAAAAATAACTAGGACTGTAAATGGTACAAATATGGTATCGTTTTTTCCCGTGTAGAATGTTAGGTAGTGTTCTTGGAAAAGAGTTAATTCAAGGAAATCGCTTTTTTAGAATAAGTTAGAATGATTAAATATATTAAAGATTCTTTTAAATCATATTAACCTACTTCAGTAAAGCTACAACTTTCACTGAAAAAATAAGACCTAGACACCAGAAAACCTCCTTAAACTTAGTAATCTGTTTTACAATAAATTTAATTATGAATAGAGAAAACTGCAGTATCTACCAGAAGTGCGTTGGCAGCTTTCTTTTAAAATGAAAGTTCGGAATCACATTGTCATAGTAATATAACTTTTTACTGCTTAAGATAGTATTATCACTCAGTCTCGTGTTCTTAGGGCGCAAAATCGAAATAACATCTTTTTTTATATCCCATGAATTATTCAACCATGCATATGATATTAATGTCGATGCCGATATATTTATAGTCGTTCCAGCTTTTTCCAACACTTTAAACAATTTTTTTTACATTTTCATTAACATTGAGGAACAAATTTTGAAATAAATTGTTTAATGCACAAAAATACTTGCATACTTTCTATAAAAATCTGTATGTAAAGTTGTATTTTTTAAAAAAGGAATAGACGGTCAGATTTGTTATTGACATGTTTTTGACTTGATTGTTGACTAGATAAATTGTTGTACCAAATTTCAGCTCATTGGTACATTTGCAACATTTTTAATTGCAAAATCTTACCACCTAAATTGCAAGACTTTACCATTAACCATAACAACAAACTTATTTATTCAACCAGATGCGATAACCATTTAATTGGTAAGCTTTATCATATCAGTGGCTATTCTTTCCATTTATTTTACTCTCTGCACGTCCCCGAAGAAATGATTACGCGGTTTGCGCAAATACGTCGCAGTGCGTCGAAGTTACGAACAAGAGCGATACAAGTATCAGAAGGGCGATTAAAATTGCAGAGCAGTTTTGCGAATGCAGTTGCAAGCGCGAAATTGGGAGCATTTGTTATCCAAAGTTGAAGAGCAGTTCCCGGACGCCACTTTGGATATTGCAATTTGGATCGGGCTTTTGGTGAGGCGATAGGTGGGTGATTTTAACGGAGCAGTAATGTCAGTTAAGAAACAATGAGAAGGACCAAGCAGTTGAATGAAGCAAATTTTGGTTTTGGTTACGAAGCAAAGGAAGTGGATTTGAATAAAGTTTTGGCGATGGTTTTTTGAGTACTCTGTAAAAAAAGAATGTAAAATTATGAATTGTGATGTATTTTTACAATCCGAGTGTAAAATTACACTCCCATTGTAAAATAATTCGAAATCATTCAATTTTTAAGTTTACATGAAAGAAATATTTTTCATTTTTACACATCAGAGTTTTTACTCTGCTTTTGTCAGTGAATATTGAATGGAATGTTAAATGTTATTGACGTCAAATGTGAAATGTAAAATTCATGACTGAAACAGGGAGTTAAGAAAATGTGTTAACATTTATTTATTTCAACTTTTATTTACATTTCAAATGACATAGTGTTTGTTGAATTTCATGTCATGTTCATGTCATTTCAGCTCGAGATAAATGTCGTCCTGTTCCGCCTCGGTGTGATCCAACTAAGCGGAATCAATACGATGCAACGATTCAAGGGATTCACAGGACCAGTAACATCAGTGAAGGCTGGCACAATAGCTTACGTTTAGTAGTTGAAAAGATCACCTGCATTTGTATTCTACGTTAACTGAGTTTTAAAAAGGACAGACGGACACGGAATTTTATATTATAAATTTGAATTCAGGAAAGACTGTGAAAGCAGCGCCCCCAAAATGGCACATCCTCCGAAAAAGGTTGGGAAATACTACCTTACAATATGAAATGTATAAAAACGAAAACAATGTACTTGAATATTTAGAAATATATATGCAAAATGCAATTAAATGTAATATCGTGAATATATCAGTATTTTGTAGTGTTTTTGGGAAAACTGTATTCGAGAATTTCTTTAAAAAAAAAAAATGACGGGAATATTTGTTTACTAATAGTGCATAACTGTAATAACACTTTAATTTTAATTGATTATAACGTAAGCTGCAATGATAAAGAATTGCTTTATTAACTGCTTGTAATACATACAATGTTGCTGTTTTTCATCCACAACATATATCTCTTTTATTCCACTAACAGTACTTTGTAGATTGAACAAAACTGACCGTTTAATAACACGCAGCTTGTTGAATCAACACAATAGTTTTGTTACAATCATTTGCGAGTCGTGAGTTGTTTCAGACATCGATTTTACACAAGTTATGTTTTATTAATACAATACATTTGGTGGCACATTTTAATACGATAATTGTGGTGTGCTAACACAATTATCTCTCAGTGTATAATAACAACAAAGCGCCGATAATAATTTCCTGTTCAATAATCAAATTTAAATAAATTAATAACTTTCATTTAGTTGCCTCTACGTTTATCACATATAATCAAATTTCTTATTAGCATTATAAAGCTCGTTTTTCAGATTTAACTTGCAGACTGAACTATAATTGGAAATCTGATAATATTTGTCGATTTATATTTGCTTTTGCGTGATTTGCTCATTTATAGCATGCATAATTGTAGACTCACGTTTTTCTATCCTAATCCACATTTTTTTTATATTTTATTGAACTAAGAAAAATATGATGCATCATAAAAAACTACTAGTTCTGTGTTAATGTAGTCAAAATGTTTGAAAAATTCGATTATTTCCATAATATTTCAAATATCGGATATTCGGCATTGAATATTCGAACATTCAGATATCTATGAATATTCTTGAATCCTTAGATACCCATGACATGAATATTCGCTCTATTGAATTACTCACGAAGCCTACTAAATAGTGATATCTCGTCTGCGAAGAAGCTTTCGATAAGCGGGTTTCATTTATTTGTGAAATGCTCCATTTTACAGTCTTGTAGATCAAAAGCGGCTGGATTGAAAGAACGGCGATAATTTAGTTCGGAAATTGGAAGTAGGAGTTAAGGGCGGGAAAAAACGATCACATAAACGACCTTTGATATTAATAACAAATAATATCGCGTTAACAAAAAAGGACCCGATAAGCATGTTTTATTCATTTTCCCCGCGCTTTATCGCGCGCCCATAAATCCCCTGCAACCGTCCCCGTTCGATTAAAATAAGAGATGAAATATCACCGGGCGCGCGCGGCAAATTGGCACGTGGAGGTAATTCGTGATAGTATCGGCGAAAAGTGGGCACTGCGAAAAAAAATTTCCGGCGAAGTATCAATTTGTCGCAACACGGGCACTGATAATTGCCGCAATGACTTTGCGTTTCCCATTTCAGAATTTCGACTGGAAAAAATTAGCATCGGAATAATCCGCCCGGTGAATAGTTTAGACAAAGAGGATGGAATGCCTGCAACCAATATCGGCCGCCACAATAAAGGGCAACGAGAAGTCGTCCCCGATCCAACGATACATATTGACTGGCAAATAAAATGCCCAGTTATTGACGGAATTTCGAGAATGGAATTTGAAATCGGTTTGATGTCTTTTTGGAAAATGGTAAATTGATTTGTGAAATGGAACAAGTGGCGAATTATTGGTAATTTCTTAATCAGGAGACATTTCCTCGAATTTGTTAGAATTGTTTGAGGATTTACTGTATCATTTGCAAATAGTAAAATTCATGGATATTATCTGAATTTATTGGGAATTTTTCGCAATTTTCATAGGTCGAAGGAAATCTTTGACTTACGAAACTAATTTAAAACATTTGTCGAATTTTTAAAATTAGTTTCGTTGTATCTAAAAAAGAGATACTAGAGAATACAATTTTCGGGATTTTCGATCATCTTTTTTGGGATGACATTTTACGCCGAGGTCAGAAAATCGAAAAATCGCTTTTCTGAAAAAGTTGTTCATAATCCAGATAATTTGGTATATTTCATATATTGCATTTTTTCTAGCAGTTGCAATTTTCAGGATAACAATATCAAATATATCACAAAAAGATATGATAACGATATTTTGTTCAAAGCATTAATGTAAATTTTTTGTTTGAACATCCTTAAAAAAGTTCTAATTTAAAAAAGTACCTGATATTATCATTTCAGCTAGAAAAGCTCGAATCATAAAACTGAATAATTCAAGATACGTTTTCACGTAGATTCCACGGATCAAAATTAATTCGAGCGTTGATCTCGGGTTAGGGGCTGCCTCAGTTTCCGGTTACACAAATGCGCTACAAGCGCACGTGGTGCGCGGGTAATAATTTACGTCTTACGTACGAAACGCCCTCCTTTTCGACATCGCAGATCCAGATAGTGGCCAATTCGAGATAAACTCTGCTTAATGAGCCATAAATCACACAAATTGTACGTTCGTGAAATTAAAAACGCAATAGCCCGGTCGGCGCATATCATGACGGGTAAAAATAGAAACACAATGCGCGAACGTTTTCATTTGTTAAAAACGCACCGACCAAAAGATGTCGTGCAATAATTACGTGCCGCGTGCATGGATTAAAGTAATCGAGCGCGCGCGAGGCGTCGCACGCAAGTGCTGACGCTTTAATTAATGTAATTAGATTCTCCGCGAAGGAAAATGGTGCAAAAATTACGTTTCCGTTCGCGGCGCGAGAATATGCGGTGATATATTATCGTCTTATGGATATTCATATTTCTTTTATTTATTGAAAAACCACATAAATAAGTTCTAGACACGTTTTATTCAATATAGCTGAATACTCGTATTTTATCTTATGCTATAATTATACCGATGGAGATCAAATGTAATTGTTGAGTATAAATTATATTGTTCACAATATCCAGTTAAGTCACTTTTTGGAAACATTTTTGTATCATTGTAAAACGTAACTAGGTATGTTTTAATTAACTAGTCTAGTTGGAGGGGGGATCCTCTTAACTGTACTTCTGCGAGGAAAATCAGTTAAGAAATGCACACACAAAGCTAAAAGCAAAATTTGCTTTTAACTATGGTTTCTTATCATCATTTGGTATTAGAAATACAATTTACTACAAGTACAGAGGGTTTAAACAGAAATATAAATGTTCATTTTTTCGAAACTTCAAACGCAAACTTCCTAGTTTTAATCGTGTATAAATTAATCTAGTATACTTCATTAAATATTTGTTATAATTATACATTAATTAGAAATCTCTTAATTAGCAATAAGCAACCTTTTGATTTAGATTATTTGTATTAATTATTTGCAAACAATTAGCAAACATACTCGTTATCTGACTTGTCTGTGACTGATGCTTTCCATTTCTTTCATAATAAATGGGATATTCGTTTCGTGTAGGTTGCTAATATGTTCACAGTGCTGTCATTTTACAGCCTCTATAAAACGATCATAATCCCATACCCATTCAGTACGTTAATGATTTAACCACCTTCTTACGTGTCACTTCATAATTAGTCAAATCACTTTCGATTCGTTAGTTAAGCTAAACTATCCATTCATACTTTAGCTTACGACACCTTTATATTTACAGTTTTTTGTAAATATAATTATTTAGTCCGTTATTAATGGTAGATGTTTTATTTTTAGTTCGAGTTAGATCGACATTTAACAAAAGTTGAACTTTAAATTCATAAATTGGAATTCATTCAACTGTTATAGCATTCAAACCAGGTTATTAAATGAATTCCAGACAGTTTAAATGAATGTGGAAATTGGCTAAAATTTTACTTCTGTTCTATTAATTTCTATGGAAAATATTGAAGGATATTGCCTATACCACTATAGTGGTATCTCGTAAAAACTTATTTGTGGTATTTCGTAAAAACTAAAGTGGTAACTTTTACCACTTTGTTTTCTCAGTGTAATGATTAAATAATTATTATATAAGCTTACAGTTTATTACTTACCCAAAATCTTCAGCTGCCAGTTTCGCTTTACGCCATTCATTCCATATTCCATCAGGCACAGAACCAAACAAAATCCATGAGGTCAATCACGCTCCAGAATGTATCACTGTCACTCGAACAAATATCGTATATATACCCCTTTACTCTAAGACTGAATTGCGTTTGCAACTAATGCATACCTCACTCCTTACTGACCAACTCACGATTCAATTGGAACACTATTCGGAATCATTTTCTCGTCTTTTATACTTAGTGTTGCAAACTAAACAAGTTTTACATCATTTCCCAAAATATTTTTGCTTCATCAATAAAAATCATGGTGAATAAATATTAAATTTATAAACCTTAAAAGAAACCACGTTTTCGTCATAAAGTTTTGCTATAAAAAAATCACACGTAAACAAAATAAAAAAAAGTTTTTCATACTTTTTCTCTTACTTCGATGATTGATTTACTGTCCAGTTTGCAATGAAGACGACTATGTAAAAAAAAAATGAACGCTAAAATATTATGAAAACATTTGACCCGTAGAATTTTACACCACCACTCCAACAGTGGACTTTATCTTCCGAACCATTGATTTGAAATATATTACTTGTGTTTTCGTTCACCCCACTGACGCCATCTATCGTGTCACCCTGCAAAACACCAAACAGAAATCACCGTATGAATTGACATGAACTTATTTGTTTTTATTTGCAATAACCTTTATAAATGTACATAGGAGGATGCAACTGAAAAACGGAAAACAACTATCACGATCAAGCTTCGACAACGATTTGACCAATAAATCGAATCCCCGCGAAAACGCAAACAGTTACGCTCACCACGCCACGTTGCTTCTTAATCGTCGCTCTTTCACAGGAAGAATCATCGCTCGTTCGTATTTTCCTTCGCCACTCGATTCATCGGAAACCATCGGAACTTTCGTTCTGCTGTCTGCAACGTCGCCAATAGTACAATGCAATATAAATAACAATAATAACAACAACAATATCATAATCACTTGAATCATAATAATAATAATAATCGTAATAATAATAATGATAATATAATAATAATAATAATAGTAATAATAATAATAATAATAATAATAATAATAATAATAGTAGTAATAATAATAATAAAATAGGAGCTGAAAGAAAGTCGAAAATAAGCAAAGGTCCGAGTGCAGCTTTCCCTGAAAAAATGTTGATTAAAGCGAATCCAAACGAATAGGATTATGTAATTCTCTATTAACAAACTGGAGAACAGAAAAGAGAGATTTCGAAAAGTCAATTCTTTTCAATCTCTTTCCTCTCCAAGTTAGAAATAATAAAACTTATGGAATTCAACGTAACCTAGTCAACACTGAATTTCACAATGCACTCACAGCGAGTTAACATGTGAGCTACATGTAGCTCACAGGTGGCTCACCGGTGACTCCCTATTGCCTCACTTTGTGAGTGACTGGTGAGCTTTTCAAAATTTTCACAATAAATGAGAAATAATCTCGAATAATCATTTTTGTGCGGAAAAAATGCCCTTGTATTATTTCCGACACTTTTGTCAAATCCACCAGCACGGAGTCTCGAATCCGAGACCTCCTGGCGGTGGTAGTCAGAGATGATAACCACTCGGCCAAAGTGGGTCACTTCTAGCATGCCTAACTTTTCTTGCTAGACACGTTGCCTCTATTTCGAATATACATCGAAAATTTAAATCTCATCGTAATTGAACACCAAAATATATATTTTCTGCAGGAAAACTTTGGTAATGCATTTTTTACATCTTTCAATTTTAATGCTTGAAAAATTAAGGGTCATAATAATAAAACACAAACATAATTAAAAATAATTAATATATGAATAAATAAATAAACTATTAGTTTGCACAATTTATTATTCATTCCTTTGAATATATTTATCTAAATATGAACAATACTAATTATTATTAATCTCATATTTTATATTAATTAAATTAATTCAAACAAATTATGGAAAGTGTTAGTTTTAAGATTATCGAAACAGAAAATTAGAATAATTCGAATGATTGAATGAAGCAAATTAGTATTCG